>JAOTOL010001449.1:147500-320000 GCA_034440575.1 Imbricaverruca yamaguchii
CTGGTGACTCACACCTCCTCCCCAGGACTGGTGACTGACACCTCCTCCCCAGGACTGGTGACTGACACCTCCTCCCCAGGACTGGTGACTGACACCTCCTCCCCAGGATTGGCGGCTCACGCCCCTCCCCAGGACTGATGGCTCACACCCCCTCCCCAGGACTTACACCTCCTCCCCAGTACTGGTGACTCACACCTCCTCCCCAGGATTGGTGGCTCACGCCCCTCCCCAGGACTGGTGACTCACACCCCCTCCCCAGGACTGGTGACTCACACCTCCTCCCCAGGAGTTGTGACTCACACCTCCTCCCCAGGACTGGTGGCTCATACCCCTCCCCAGGACTGGTGGCTCACGCCTCCTCCCCAGGACTGGTGGCTCACACCCCCTCCCCAGGACTCACACCTCCCCAGTACTGGTGACTCACACCTCCTCCCCAGGATTGGCGGCTCACGCCCCTCCCCATGACTGGTGACTCACACCTCCTCCCCAGGATTGGCGGCTCACGCCTCCTCCTCAGGACTGGTGGTTCACGCCTCCTCCTCAGCAATGGCGGTTCACTCCCCCTTCCCAGATGTGGTGCTGCCAATGATTGTTGTAGTGATTCTGATGAAGAAAAAAGCCTGGAGCGATGAATAATACGACGGCGCTAAATGCTTGTATATAAGCAATGGTTTCTAATTATTGCGAGTATAGAGAGGTGGTGCCACTCACGATTTCGTCAGTGTGTCTGGCACGTGACCTGGCAGCAGCTAGGGCAGCCCACCCGGGCAAGACGGACACAGCACACACGCCAGCCCACCCGGGCAAGACAGACACAGCACACACGCCAGCCCACCCGGGCAAGACGGACACAGCACACACGGCAGCCCACCCGGGCAAGACGGACACAGCACACGGTAGCCCACCCGGGCAAGACGGACACAGCACACGGCAGCCCACCCGGGCAAGACAGACACAGCACACGGCAGCCCACCCGGGCAAGACGGACACAGCACACACGCCAGCCCACCCGGGCAAGACGGATACAGCACACACGGCAGCCCACCCGGGCAAGACAGACACAGCACACACGCCAGCCCACCCGGGCAAGACAGACACAGCACACACGGCAGCCCACCCGGGCAAGACAGACACAGCACACGGCAGCCCACCCGGGCAAGACAGACACAGCACAGGCCAGCTGAACCGACACGCCACCCCCCCCCCTCACAACCAAGAGGACACGTGATAAATGAGTTGCGCAATGCCGATGCGAACAATGGCCCGGCCAGCCGGCTGTCAATTAACTGGCACCCATCTGGAAATGTTTCAGAGTCGCCGACCGCCGCCGATGGTGGCCAGGTAGCGGTCAACCCTTCCGTGCTGCACCCGCCCGTAGGGCTGGACATGATCCCCAGTCCGTGAGTAGACGCGCTCCTACCGCGCTGCACCTTCACCCTCCACTCACACACACACACACACACACACACACACACACACACACACACACACACACACACACACACACACACACATATATATATATATATATATATATATATATATATATATATATATATATATATATATATATATATATACATACATACAGATATAGATAGTTATATATATATATATACCTACATATATGTATATGTGTATCGTTCTTACCCTTATCATCATTGGTTGGTCCAGAAGGAATTCGCCGGGTGTGGCGGTTGGTTGATGTATGATGAGACTCGAGTTATTCTAATATTCGTCCGCCTTGCTGAAATCTGGATACCCCGGTCTCCCACCTGATATTGGTAGTGGCCTGTGTCGTTCCAGACATATCTGCCTGGAACAACAAAGGCCTGTCATCGAGCTGCGCGGACAGAACCGTCCGCTTGGCCTAACTGTAGGACAGCCCATCGGTGGGGAGGGGGTTGGGGGTTGGGAGCTTCACTGTGTTTTTCTGACCCAGGCAGTCGATGGGCCAGCGGAAGGGGAGGGCGAGGTAGCGCCGTGAACCAGGGCACCTCACGCCGGAGATGACAGGCGAATGCGGGCGAGTGGTCTAGAGGTCAGGTACCTGTCTTTCTGACGGGATGTGGTGGGTTCGAGCCCCACCTGTCGCTATTCTTTGCCCACTACTTGAGAGATTGACGGCGCTGTATGGCCGAACGATTGACACATTGCAAAGCCGACGACCAACAATGACAGGTGAAGGTCCGCTGCCGTCGGTACCCGACCGCTCACAACGACAGGTGAAGGTCCACAGCCGTCGGTACCCGACCGCTCACAACGACAGGTGAAGGTCCGCAGCCGTCATTACCCGACCGCTCACAACGACAGTTGAAGGGCCGCAGCCGTCGGCACCCGACCGCTCACAACGACAGGTGAAGGTCCGCAGCCGTCGGTACCCGACCGCTCACAACGACAGGTGAAGGTCCGCAGCCGTCATCACCCGACCGCTCACAACGACAGGTGAAGGTCCGCAGCCGTCGGCACCCGACCGCTCACAACGACAGGTGAAGGTCCGCAGCCGTCGGTACCCGACCGCTCACAACGACAGGTGAAGGGCCGCAGCCGTCGGCACCCGACCGCTCACAACGACAGGTGAAGGTCCGCAGCCGTCATCACCCGACCGCTCACAACGACAGGTGAAGGTCCACAGCCGTCGGCACCCGACCGCTCACAACGACAGGTGAAGGTCCGCAGCCGTCGGTACCCGACCGCTCACAACGACAGGTGAAGGTCCACAGCCCTCGGCACCCGACCGCTCACAACGACAGGTGAAGGGCCGTAGCCGTCGGCACCCGACCGCTCACAACGACAGGTGAAGGTCCGCAGCCGTCGGCACCCGACCGCTCACAACGACAGGTGAAGGTCCGCAGCCGTCGGTACCCGACCGCTCACAATGACAGATCCACGAGGACGTGACGTGACGCCAGGCTCGTCACGTCACGTCCTGCGACACGTCTGGTCATGATGGCGCGTTGCGGCAGAGCCACACTGGAGCAGCAAGTTGCTACCCCACACCGCCTATTCCGTGGTGGATGGAGTTGTGTCGGGCACATGCAAGTCCCTAATAGCGTCGATGGAAAGCGATGCAATATTTGGGGTTCAAGGCACACGGACTACATGGTCATTCGCGCCCACGGAAAACGACGTATGTGTGTTTCTCATTGCTATTACGGTTTGAATTAAGAAAAGGGTTGAATTCCCCAGATGATTCAGATGATATGCGGCAAAAAATATTGCAAACGCTTACATGCCTGGTTGAATTGTCTTGCAGTCAATCCGTGCATTTTCAAAAGACAAACACAATGCAAAATGTAGCTGATTCATATATCAGAGATACCATCATGATACCGTGCATCCCAACTATGTGTCCACCGATGCCCCTTCTGAAATCAGACAGCACGGTTATGGAGGCACGGCTTCAGCAATGGCCGACGGGATGATCAGCGGCCGGGTGCCGCGCGGCTGGCCTACGTGCATATCTGAATATTTAGAAATTACAACAGCCTGGCATGCATATTGCATGGCCCATTCTCCTAAGAAACGACGGGTAAAACTGTCAATTGACACCAAGATGCACATCTGCAGTGCTGCACAGTGCTGCTCCACACCGCAATCATTGTCTGCTGGCGACCAGCCAGCGCATTGCACTTACCAGGAGGTTTTCGGTAATTGCCGTATCTCCACGGGACCAGTGGCGTATGTGACAGTCGCCGTCGAGCCTTTGAGCGGCCAGACGTCAGGGGCGTTGACGTTGGCGTTAGCCGACAGTGTGTCAGCAGGTGGCCCTGGTGGCGGGTATGTCGCGGGACGTGACAGCAGCTGGTGCTGGTCCAGCCGGCGCCAGCCTCTCGTGCGCCAGGGCGCCCGGCTGCATGTGAACCCCGCCTGCCGATGCGATCCATGTGCTGCCGCCCGGCGTGTGTTTCTGTCAGAGACCGCGCGCCCGTGTTAAAGTCGAATACGACTCGACATGTGTGCAGGTGGGGGAGGGGGGCGCAGGTCAGGCGCCGCCGCTGGTGGGCTGTCCAGAGGCGGAATCACAGGCCATGACTAACCAGAGGCCATGTCATGGATGGTGGGTGCCGAGAGCGGAGGGAGGGGGGGGGCAGAGGTCGGGTGCCGCGACTGATGAGATGTCCAGAGGAAGACCCAGAGGCCATGTCATAGATGATTGTGAATGTCATAGAAAGTGTCATAGAAGCGTTGTTAGGCCTAATAGTCCGTGTGAAGGCGGTTCTGGGAGAAAATGATCACATGAACACGATCCGAGAAATCACAAAAGTTTCAGAGGCAGTGCCAGTGTAGCGAGGACCAGGAGTGCCATCAGGTCTGACAAAAGACCGACAAGGCACTTATCACGGTTCACTAACTGATTAGAGACATAATACAAATACCCCGAAACCGCTCATAGCATCACAGATCATCTCTCCGAACCTGACCACCGGGTCTGGCGCATCATGGCACCCCACTTGGACTCCTCTGGTTCCGTTTTGGGTGCAATTAGTGGTCCCCGTCTCCCAGCCAAAAGGTTGTGGGTTCGAGTCCATCCTGTCGCTACTCTTCCTCCGTAATCAATCGCAATGAAAAATTGGCAACGCTATGTGATGCAACAGCCGACGCGTCGCGAAAGCCAACAACCACTACTGCCTGCCATCTCTGGTGTGCCTCCCCGACCGCCACTCTGCCCGCTCTGCCAGGTCAGTGACGTCAGTGGGGGAGGGGGCGTGCCGCTGTCCGCCGGCCACCTCTGGTGTGCCTCCACCTCTGCCACTCTGCCCGCTCTGCCCGGGCAGTTACGTCAGTGAGGGAGGGGGCGTGCCGCCGTCCGCCAGTGGTCCGGCTGCCAGTTGAGGGCGGCAGCGCCAAGCGGGCGCACGACTGCTCTGAGTCGCCGCCTGCGCTGTACCGGTTGCTCAGCGACCAGAGGCGCCAGGGACACCTGCGGCCAGCATCGGCACCTTGTCGGCAGACCGTGCGTCACACTCGACCCAGTGATAGCCATACGACTTCGAGACACTGGTGGCGCCCGACGGTGAGCCGCGCGAGCAATTCGAGGGCGGCCGGGGTCGGCCCGATCGGAGACAGCTGTGTCGACAGGCTGGGAGGCTGACGCCCGAGCTCGGCCAGAGACAGCTGTGTCGACAGGCTGGGAGGCTGACGCCCGAGCTCGGCCAGAGACAGCTGTGTCGACAGGCTGGGAGGCTGACGCCCGAGCTCGGCCAGAGACAGCTGTGTCGACAGGCTGGGAGGCTGACGCCCGAGCTCGGCCAGAGACAGTTGTGTCGACAGGCTGGGAGGCTGACGCCCGAGCTCGGCCAGAGACAGCTGTGTCGACAGGCTGGGAGGCTGACGCCCGAGCTCGGCCAGAGACTGTTGTGTCGACAGGCTGGGAGGCTGACGTCGGAGCTCGGCCAGAGACAGCTGTGTCGACAGGCTGGGAGGCTGACGCCCGAGCTCGGCCAGGAGGGGGCCGGTGTTCTTTTCGTGCTGAGTGGATGCCGAACATGGGTCGACCCGGTCAGCTCGTGGAGCTGATCGAAATTGTCGACTACGTCCGGCCAACACAGTGAGTAGTGTCGAATGTACTGATATCGGTGTTGTGCTTGATCGGAGCCGGTACAGATTCAGGGGTCATGTACACAAGCTGACATGCGAGTGTCCTGCACCTACGCTGACAAGCGGGGCTCCAGAACCCAAACTGACATGCGAACGGTACGCTGGTTCCAGTGTTCTACTACCCTGTTGGTGAATAAAGACTGTCTTAACCTTGTTCTGCTGTGGTTAACTTTAATTTTGAATTGATGACCTCTAATTGCATCATGTCTGTTAAATGCAAACATTTCCCACAAGATATCCCCTCTCCAGACCATGGACAAATTCAAAGACCTCGATGAGACCTCATCTCAGCCTTCTATATCTAAGTGAAAACATATTAAATTTTTCCAATCATTCCTTATATGCCAAGTTGCTTACACCATTAACCATTTTTGTAGCCCTCTTTTGTACCCTCTCTAAAAGCCAACAATCTTTTTCATAGCTAGGAGACCAAGCTTGGATGCAGTATTCCAAATGTGCCCTGACATATGCACAGTAAAGCTTCCTGATGACTTCCTCACTTCTGTATGATACATGCCTATTTATTGGCCAAAGCATTCTCAGTGCCTTCTTCCTGTCTTCTTTGGTCTGTTCTGATGCCCCCAATTTTGTGTTTAGAATAACACCTAAATCCTTCTCCTGTTGAGTCACTGATAGCACTTGGCCACGCATCATGTATGGAGCCTTCATATGCTACCTACCTACATGCATGATTTTGCACTTATCGAAGTTAAATTTCATTGGCCATTCCTCGGACCACGTCACAAGTTCGTCAATTCAAGCAAAAGTCTTTTTGCAGCGAGATATGCTCATTTTGACCTGTTATTGCTCTAAAGACTTTCAAATCATCCGCAAATTTCAAACCCTTATTGCTTAGACCACTTTCAATGTTATTTACAAATACACCGAACAATAGTGGACCAGTACTGACCCCTGGGGGACTCTGAAAGCCACAACTCTATCCATTTGAAGATGCTACCTGCAATACCATGGGCCTGAAGCTGTATCATTAACCGTACTTTGTCAAAGCCTTACTAAAGTCAAGATATGCTACATCAACCTGATTTCCCTGAGTAAACTGTTCTGTGACGAAGTTCAAAAAGTCCAAGAGATTTGTGAGGCATGATCGCCCTTCCCTAAATCCATGTTGAGTATCTTGAATCAATTTGTTTCCTTCCAGATAACTAACTATTATATCCTTGATAATTGATTCGAGTTGCATACTAGGGATGTGAGGCTTACTGGCCTATAGTTTTGAACTTTCCCTCTTTCTCCTTTCTTGAAAATAGGAACTACATCTGCCCTTTTCCAATCTGTTGGAGTTTCATTTTGTGGAACAGATATACAAAATTTTGTACTAAGTGAAAATGCCTGTTCCTTTTCAGCTTCTCGCAATACCCTAGCATAAATTTCATCAGGTCATGCTGCCTTGTTTGGCTTTATTTTCCTGATATGATTGGAAACAACATCACTATCAATTAAATTAACATCATTTATCCGATCACATGTCACTGAACTATGGTGTACAGTCGGTAGATTGGTCATGTCTTCAAATGTAAACAATGTAAATAAATTTGAAGCTTCCTTAAGCACTCTAAATGCAGCTTGCTTAGCCTTAATTGCTTTTATCAAGTCCGGCAGGGGCGTCAATTTGTATCCTTTTGTGGGGGCCATGACCCCACCAATGTTGATCTTGGCCCCCAATGCTGATTTGGGCCCCTCAATAAGCCATGTTGTTTTTATGTTCATCAGAAAGCTAAAGGGGAAAAAAGGAGAAAAAAAACATCATGCTGTATAGAAAACTTAGTTCATATTAACCAGAGTATTTTGTACTGTAAAGAAACAGATTAGGTTTAGATAGTGGACCGACTCCTACCTTTTGCTGCAAAATTGAAAATTGTACACACACAAAAAACAACAACAAAATAACTGGATTTCCCTCCACTGTGGAAGTACAACTTGCATTATAAAATGCTGAGATTTGCAGATGCTGATGGATTCAGGGGCGTCGATTTGCATACTTTTGTGGGGCCATGGCCCAACCAATGTTGATCTTGGCCCCCTCAATGTTGATTTAGGCCCCCCAATAACCACTGCTATATTTATGCTAATAAGAAAGCTAAAGGAAAAAATGAAAAGCACCATGCTACTTATTATACTTAGCTGATGCCAACCGACACACTGTAATGAAATGGAACAGATTTGGATTGGATAGTGGATTGACTATCCAATTCTTCGTGCAAAATTTAACATTGTGTAGAAAAAACAATGAAGTTGGACTTCCTTCCACTTCACAAGCATAGCTTACATCATAAAATGTTGAGATTAGGTGATGCCGATGCTTTTTAAACCAGATGGCATAACAAATTAGCAAAGCCACTAGACAACAATTGCATTGCCATGATGATGCTTGCACACATGACCAATAGCAAAAGCACATATATATGGAACTTTAACTGGATTCATTCTATTCTTAATTTCTCGTCAGTGTCAAACACGCACATAATCTGGTCATCAACAACAATCAGTCATTGAGATAGAGGATATACAGACTATATTTATCCTCAAAGCCAACCCATCGCACCATAAACTTGACATTTATCTAGGTAGGTACCTACCCACCTGCATGCCGAATGACAATGTGCATATATTCAATAATAATGTGGGCATCACAGCCAATAATACCAAATGTATCTGATGATACCATGAATGAAAAGGGAGCAAGAAGCTGCATGCACACTATTATAATTTCTATTCTTGAAGAAAGCAAGCAGACAGGTACAAAGTCATAGCTTACAAGAGTAGCTATACAAGGTCAGACCTCATCACCAAATAAATGAGATGGCCCTTCTTCAGAAGATCCAAATTCGTAGCATCCAAGAATAATATGTTCAGTTACATAAATCACAGAGTGTAAAGTTCAATTTGCTGTTGCGATCGACAAATATGGCAGAGGTAAGACAGTTGTGGTGCAATTGCACGCAGTGTTGAATCCGGTGGCCAAACTCATGTGACGTCGATCTGATTCGTTTTTTGTACTTCATACCTTTTGACATATATATGCAGATTCATATGGTTATCAGACAACTTGATGATATTTAATGTGATTTTGAAACGATTTGCTGATATTTGATTCCCAAAGGAACTGTAGATGAAGAAGTTGATAGGTACGCTTCGACAAGTCTAGTCCATGTTTTTTTTCTGATTTGTGATCAGGGTTTCTATGTTAATACCACATAGCTACCATATTTGTCTTCAACAAGAGTTTGTTTAGTTTGGATTTATTTATGTTTGTATTCTACTGCTCTTTGCTTTCTCTGCCCAGGATTGGGGCACCCAATGTTGCATTTATGTCAGGGGTAAATTTACACTTACACTTCGGTAAATTTACAGCTTAGGGTAATTTCTGATTTTTCCGATTTTTTAATACAATTGTTTAGAAGTGTGAAGTGTGAACTTGATGTCAGCACTCATTTTGGTAAATTTGTGTTTTAAGTCGTTTTATGAATTCTTGAAATTTATCATTTCAATGCAATGTTTATAAATGTATCTAAGATGATGGACCACACATTTTCTGTACAAATGCTTACTTTTCAGGTGGTGAACAAAATATCACCAAAAAGGGCTTTGGTTTAGGTGACATAGAATAACAAATAAAAAGCACAAAAAAGTGAAACATAGGACTAACCTAACCTCTATTTTGAAAAAGGAAACCAACGCATGTAAAGCAGTAAAGCAGTATATTTTCTTCTTTAATTTTTTAAACCTAGCACAACCGAACCTAGACAACATAGCAGCTTAAAAAAGCTTCATTTTCTTTTTAATTTGGGAGAAGTTTTGCAAACAATTCCGACTTAAAACACCCAAACTAACCTAACATATCCAAACGTAGCCAATTTGTTTCTTTTACAGAGGCAAATGCTGGTACAAACCTGTCCTGTTACCACCTTAAAGCACAACAATCCTGTTAGGTTAGGTTGAGTGAGGTTTTTTCCTTTGTAAAATTTCAAGAAAATGGAATAAATCGCCTGATATTTTTCACAATTTTGTTCTTACAATCTGTTTCTCCAAAACCAGGTTAGGCTATGTTAGGTTAGGTTATGTTGTATTTTTGATATATTTATTTGTATGCCATGTTACCTAACTCACAACCCCATTTACACAGAAAATGAATGGTCTTATCATCTTAGTCACATCCCTAAACATTGCATTGGAAATATAAATACCAAACATTCATAAAACACCTAAAAGCACAAATTTACCATCCTTTCCTCTATAAATGCATACCCATCAATTGGGAGTAAAAGTAACACCCAAAAGGATGTGGTATTAAGTAATGTAGTATAAAGCAAAGTTCAAGAAAGATGTAAGATAACCTTACATAACCTGGCCCTACTTCCCATGAAAGAAATTAATTGCTTTTCATTCAAATTCTCAATAAAATTTCTAAAGTATTTTCAGCTTGAAGAAAAACCTAACCTAGCCTAATCTAAACTGGAATTAACTCTTTTTTTTGTATAATATTTTTCTTCTAATTTTGCTTCCTCCAAGAAAAAAAAATCCTCACAACAAAGCCTAACTTCTGACTTAACGAAGCCTGACCCCTTTGCGTGCTTCAAGGAGGTAAAATGTGTGGAAAACTTGCCTGGTGGTGACCTTAAACTGCAATGTTGTCTGGCTTTTTGGGTCATTTTTCAGTTTATGGTAATCCCTGACTACTTTGATTTTTTTTAAATGCAGTATTCATTAATGTGCTGAACATGATGTGACCACTGCTTTCCTCTGGAGATGTATACTTTTCAATTTGGAGATTAAATGACATCCAAAAAGGGACACATAAATAAGTTCTTTGAACCATACGTTATATCCTTTACAGTGCTGCTCCATCCACCTCCAACTCCAACCCTGATCAAACTTCAAGAGCGCATCCATCTCCAAAGCAGTCTGCGGAGAAGGTATGTATTGCAGCATAACTACTGTGATCTGAATTCTATGGTATTCATGTTGCCTTATATTCCATCCATGCCAATTCATGTAGCAGATGTTTGACTTTTCTCAAACTATCTGAAGAACTTGAGAGTTTAAATCACATGTGAGTGATGAAACAGATGAACTATCCCTGGATTCTTATGTTGCGGCATTGCATTGCAGTGGCATACCGAATGGGGGCATTGTGGGCAGTTCGTGACAGGTTGTGGGGCCCCCAAGAATCCGCCGAGCTCAGGAAAAAAATGCGTCATGCTCCCTAGAAATCCCACTTGGTCCCCAAAAAATCGCACCGTGGCTCAGAAATTCACATTGGGTGTCCCCAAAATGTCGCGCAGAAGCTCCTGATAATGACGCTGGTCCTCAGAAGTTTGCTGCTGGGTGTTGTGGTGTTCAAGAAAATCACGACGAGACCACATACGGTCGGGCCGGTGCCCCGTGAAAATCACGCTGGCCTTTGGGTACCAAGAATTCTCGTTCGGGCTCTTGGAAATCACTAGATGCATGGCAGGTCACATTGGGGCTGTAAAAGTCTCCCTGTGATCACCAAACAAGTGAAGCCGGGAAACGAAAAACAGACCGGACACGAAAAATCATTCTTGGATCCAAAGGTTCCACGAAAATGGCTCCAAAGTTCATAAAACGTGTTGCCCCTTCCACAAAAAGAAGTACTAGCGTCCCCTCCCCCACTAAAACTAGCGCAAGGTATAAAAACAAGTGACCACGGTGCCCAAAAAAATCGCACTTAGACCAAACAATTCAGGCTGCTTCATTTGAAAATCTCACTGGGGCCAAAACGACGCACCGGAACCCCGCACGTCGCAGCTGGCTTCCCAAGAACCAATATCTACCCGGAATGTCACCCTGCTAGCAGAAAAATTGCGTCAAGGATCCACAATAAGAACGCGTCGGACCCCGGAAAAGATCCTGCTGGGGCACCGAAAAACAAACGAGGCACCGCGAGCCCGAATAATCGTACTGGGGCCCAAAAATATCCTGCTGGGGGCTTACAGAAAATAGATCTGACGCCAAAAATCACCAGGGGACTCTATCGAGTCGACCCGAGCACCGGAAACAAATCAGAATAGGTCCCGAAAGAAAATTATCCGAAGGGCCTTTCTACTCTCGATGGTGCCAGCTGCGGGAAAACAACGCTGAGCAGCCCCAGTGGCATACCAAGGGGAAAAATGCTGCCCCATCCTGAATGGGTATGCTCCCAAGAATCACGCCGGCTCCCCACAAATCGCGTTGGGCCCCATAAATTCGCACCTGGGGCCCCGAATTCGCGTAGCGGGTTGTGAATACAGCGGGCACCGTAACACTAACACCACGCTCCCAAAAATTTGCATCTGGTTCCACCAAAATCGTGCTGGGGCGGAGCTAATTACAACACGCCCTGATAACTCGCAACAATGCCCCCAAATATCATGTACTGGACCCAGAATTCCGGCTGTAGTCCAAAAATTTGAGTCGAGGCATCACGAATACCTCCTCTGCAAGCACAGCGTGGCCCCACAAAACACATCTGAACTCGATAAAAAGTAAGCCGGTGCCTTCTAAAATAAGAGAAATTCCGAAGAATATATGTCCAAGTCAGGAGCATTTTTCCTAGGCTCTAAGCATGCCCCAGATGCCTTCCAGAATTGCGTACGGCCCCGAAAAAAGCGCACAGGATTTGAAAAATTGAGACGAAACACGTAGCGCCAGGTGCCAAAGAAATCAGGCCGAGACTCGGACTTAAAAAAAAAAGAATTAATAAGTAACGAAAAGTTGCGTCGAACCCAGAAAACTGTTCCGAGTCCCCCGGAACTATGCACCTGGGAACGACATGTCGCACTGTGACCCCGAAAATTTTACCGAAGGAACCAAGGTTATGCTGGGGTTCCACAAATGTGCGATAAATAAACGCCTCAAATAAACAGCGAAGCCCTGAGAGCACAACGGGAGGCCGAAAATGCACCGGGCCCTCCAAAGCCCGGCGCATTTTCCAAGGCCCTCCAAAAAGCGGCAGGGCCTTAAAATATATGGTTGGACCCCAAAAAGCGAATTCGCCTTAAAAAGGAACAAAAAGACCGGGCACGAGATAAAGACATCGGGGTCTCCGAAAACGCACCGATACCTCAAGCATGTCACCGCTGTACAAAAAAAGCAATAAAGCCCGAAAAAGTAGCCGGGTGTCAAATATATGCCAGGCCCATACAAAATTGGCTGGAGCTCTAAAACACATCCGTAGACAAATAAAAACACAACGGGTAAAACAGCGAACACCTAACTAGGGTCTCGGCTCGGTGGACAATCCTTGAACACATTTAACCTAAGATATGAGGTGCATCAAAGCTCAGTGCATCGTAACTTGTTAACCACGAGCAAATGTGGGAAGACGGAAACTAATACATGGAATTGAATTAATCAAATTTTCTAAGCGAGCCGCCATAGACTATCATGTAAACCCACATGCCAAATATGGCACAAGACTATCATGTGACATTAATTAGCAAAACGTTGGAGACCTAGTAGAAACTGGAGAAACGCACGTAGTGTGGCGGATGCGCCGAGTGCGCAAGGTGCACAAGGTGCATGTGCACGACTGTTGGCCTTTTAGCGACCCTGCATGAGTAATCAGAAAGCCTGAAATCGGAAAATTTTACTTTTTTCGCGATTTGTACCGGTGTAATTTCAGCAGTGTGAGGTGACTTATCAAGGGGTACGAACACAATATCCTTTGAACAGGATCGGGGAATTCGTGTTGAAATCCGGTGATTCAGAAATGATGGTGGCAGATTTGGCCCCCGCGACAGGGCAGCTAAGTTGGTCAGTAATTATTCTTTAAAAATAAAATAAAATAGCATCTCACTGATAGACCTAGTGGTCCGTGTACTTTTTTTTTAATTTGAGCCTGTGCGACAATTTCAAATCAGTTTGCCCACCCAAATCGCAAATCCTAGGTACGCCACTACCATGGCATGATATAATTTGACCTGTTGATGGCCTTGATCCGCCGCAATGGACTCAGCAGCCCCGGTCCACCACAGTGGAAGGTGTACTCCGCGACCCCGGCCCACCACAGTGGACGGCGTGCTCTGCGACCTTGGCCCGCCACAGTGGACGGTGTGTACTTCACGGCCCTGGTCCGCCGTAGTGGACGGTGTGTACTTCACGTCCCTGGTCCGCCGTAGTGGACGGTGTGCTCCTGGGCACTTGTCCGCCACAGTAGATGGTGTGCTCCGCTGCCCTGGTTCGCCACAGTGGACTTCATGGTTGGAGAAAACGGTTTTTTCCTGGATTTTTCCCTATCTGTAGCATGATCCTCTTCACAAAATTATTATCCGTGTTTTCCATTTGGGCGTTTAATGGTGTTATTCGACAATGAATTGCCCTGTGATAAAGTGCTCCAGATTCACTGGAAACTGCAAAGTGATATTCTGATATCACAGGTGTGAATGAAAATATCCTCCCCGACCCTGAACTCGCCCAATCACAACTTTGGCTTCGCCCCTCCCTAATGTTAGGCGCCAAGGAAATACTTTCACCGATTGTCGTCACAGTTCAGGTCTGCTGTGCTCCGATACTCCATCGAGGTCGGTGTGTTTTAGCCCGCATCTAATCGCTCAAACATTTTTATTTAAGCCGGTGTGTGCTTGTTGGTGTGTGGAGTGAGGGGAAGGCGTTGACGGTGACGATGACGAGATATCCGAGCCCACTGTATGAAGCTGCAGTCGCATGCCATTACCCAGAGTTGTTATGTTGACATGTACTGTGCATCGCTCTTTTAATTGTGACTTCACCAGTTATTGGACGATTTTCCTCGTTCGTGAGTAAGCTAAATAAACATAAACATACACATCGTCGAATACAAACTCAGAATTACTGAGATCTGAAAATATATTATGCGAAATCCGATAAGTTTTTGGTTGGGGGAGGGGTACGCGCGTTGGCACTTCGCCCCCCACCCCCACCAATGTTTTACAAATATCGACTCCCTGAAATCTGGTGTAAGCCATGCTGGCTTTCCTATCCTTCTTTTGCGTTTTTTTTGTTTTTGTTTTTAGGGGACATGTCTAATATAAATTTCCTTGAAGTAAGATTTGAACTTTTCCCACATTTCACAGGCATTTAAATTGGAGAATTCTTATTCCCATCTTATGGCACTTAAAGCCGCTCTCATGCAGTCAAAATCTGCTCTGTTGAAATTTGGAGCATTTACCAACTTATCCTTAATAATTTCCACTACATGTGCCTTGAATCTAACTATGCTATGGTCACTTCTTCCAAGAGTTTCTCCTACAGTCAAGTCTTGAACCAAGTCACTTAAGTCTGAGAATACAAGGTCCAAGAATGAGCCATGCCTGGTAGGTTCCGTTACAAATTGGTGTAAGAACAGGTCCTATTCAATGCATTTCCTAAGCATGATGGGGAGATGGGGAGCCAACAGTAACATTTTCATATACTTTTAGATTAAAGTCACCAAGAATAATGCGCTTCCTCCGAAGGTTTCCACTGATTTCCTCACAAATCACCTTGTCAAGCTCCAGTTCATACCACTTTTTTCCGGTTTTGCACGCCTGCACGAAGGTCGAGACTGGAACCTGCCTCTTACCGAAGCACGGGAGCTTGAAAACGGAGGAGGACGGGAGGAGTGAAGGAGAAGACGACGCCAGCTCTGCGGCCACAGTGCGGACGGCCCCGGGAGAAGACGCCACCTGCCACCTGCCACCTGCCACCTGCCACCCACCACCTACACCAACACATACGTATACCCACTGCCAGAAAACGCAAACACCGCTCCAAACCCAACCTACACCTACAAACACTACCTTCCCGCTCCGCTAACCTATTTTCAGCTACCTTCAACTTCAAGCTTCTGCACCTACTTCTCAGCCTCCTCTACCACCACGCTCTGCACCATCCTCTACAAGCTTTCTACCTGCATCTACGTACTCTACAACATCTCTACATCTACATCTACAAGTCCTCTCTTCAGTGATACAGTGCAGTGCCTTCGTCTAAACTTCAGCTCCATCTACCTACTTCAAGCCATCACTACTACAAGGTCAGTCCGGCGGTGCTGCCACTCCCCCCCCCCAGGAACCCCCCAACCCCCACCCGATCTTCCCTCCAGTGCCCTCTGCACGATCTTTATCTGATCTGTCTATTCGTGCTCCCTTCAAGCACAGTTTCTGATTTCTTTGTGTACTCTTCGTCTTTATCTGCCCCCTCTGTTACACCTGTCGGGCTCTTTTCACGCCCTTCTTTACCCTCCGCCAAATTTTGTCAAGTGTACCGTGTGCCACTCACCTGTCATCTACACTCTTTCTCCAACACTACAACACAACAGAACCCGACCATCATAAACACGAACATGACCACCACCGAACCACCACCCACGGGAGATTTCTTCATCTGCCGCCGGGGGGACGGGGAGCCAATGAGCACCCTGGACCCCTGGCTGGTGGATGGAGAAATCTCCCACTACATAAGGGTGCCCCTACACGCCAAACCCCTAAGGTCCGGGGCGCTCCTAATCCAGGCAAATAACAAAACTGACGCATATTTACTCACCAAATTAAAAGCATAAACAACACCCCCATCACTATCACTCCCCCCACAAACCTTAACACCAGCCAGGGGACTATCCTGGCCCGGGAGCTGGCCGGTATACCGGCGGAGACGCTGGCCCTCAAGCTTGGGGGCCAGGCTGTCTCCGCCGTGTACCGGCCGCCCCCGAGGCCGGGATACTCCACAAACCACCTGCTGATACTGACATTCAACACCAGGACACCATCAACACACATAACAGCGGGGTACCTCCGGTACCCCGTTACACCACGCACACCCCTCCCGCGGCGCTGTAAGCGGTGTCAGCGCTACGGCCACTCCGGGGGGGGGGCACGCCAATACCTACACTTGCGGCCGCTGCGCCCAACCACACAACACCGAAGCGTGCGACAGCAGCGAGGCCTGCTGCGCCGCCTGCGGGGGAGCACGAAGCTGGGGACAGGACCTGCCCCCGGTGGATGGCGGAGGAGGAAATTCTCCGCCTGGTCCACCTGGAGGGCATGGACCTGTCCCTGGCCAGGAGGACGGTGACCGGCCCGCTGGCGGCGTGGCCGACCCGTCGGGCAGAGCCGGGGGGAACATACACAGCACCACCACCACGACACGACTAGACCGAATACCCGGCTCTGCCAACACCCACAACCTCGCGACACCAGCACAATACGGCCACCTACCCAAAAACCCTCACCAACAACACACGTAGGACACACACCCAAACACCAGCAAACATAGGCCAGCGACCGATACACAAGCCACCACCACCGGCACCACGAACCTGCCAACCTACTCTATCCCCACCCTCCGAACCCACCGCTACCACCCCAGCAACGAACAACCTCCCCCTACCCACAGTCCTCGCCCTCAACAGAGGAGTCCCCAACAACCACAATCTGCACGTACACTGACATGGACACAGACATAGAGTTGCACACTGACACCAGACACTCATCAACAGACACATACCGGACCATATTCCCACACCACCTACCACCCCCCGCCCATCAACAGCCACCCCTCACCCACCAACAACAAAACCCAGGAAAAAAAACACCAAAAGACCTAACTCGCCGAAAAGACCACACACGCGCGCCAACACCCAAAGACAATGAACACAATCATACAATGGAACACACACGGACTTATCAGACACTGGCATGAATTCAAACATTACGCACTACAAACAAATCCTATAGCACTATGCATTCAAGAAACACACTTCAAACCCAGCGACCCATATCACTTTCACATCCCTCAGTACACACTACACAGACACGACACACACAACCCACACAGATCAGGCGGTGTATGCACATACATTAGGAACACGACCCCTCACCGCCTGATACACTTCAACGCCACGGCAGACATACTATTAACTGAAATCCATGTACACAACATAGCTTACACACTCATCAACATTTACGACCCACTCGCGCGAAACACAGAAACCCTCTCGGAATTAACTAAAGCACTTGACCAAATTCGCACACCTATCATTCTCACCGGAGACTTTAACTCACATCACCCCTTATGGGACACCCGCACAATACAACCTGATCACAGAGCACACACACTCATAGCAATAGCCACATAGCATAACCTCACCATACTCAACACCGGCTAACCAACCTACCTAGTACCTATCAGCTCCCTCCTCCCCACAACCCCAGACGTCACACTTGCCTCTTCACGCATAGCCCTCACACTGTCCTGGACATCCGACCCTGATCCACATTTTAGCGACCACGCACCCATCACCATTACCTTTGACCAAATCCCGACCACCGGCCCACCCAACCCCCAGCCAGGCCGGTAGAACCTCAAAAAAGCATCCTGGGTCCCATTGTCAGATTCCTTAGCCGCACAAACAGCACACAATCCACAACACACACCAGAACAGTTTGCAGACATCATCCTCACCACAGCACACGAACACATACCACGAACAAAACCAAGACACCAACACAAACTTCGCGCGGCTCCCTGGTGGGACGAAGAGTGCCACAGGGCGATCCGCGCGAGGAACCACGCACGCCACAGACGAAAGACACCACACACCAGAAACACTAACAGCCTACAAACATCAGAGAGCACTATGCAGACGCACCATTAAACAAGCAAAAAAAGACTTCCTGGAATAAATTTTGCACCAATTTAACAGATTCACACCTCTCGGCGAAATTTTGACACTACTCAGAACATTTCAACACCGACAAAGACCGCCATGCAAAGCAATCACACTTAGACACAAAAACAACACTGTCACAGACACACAAACAATAGCAAACATTTTCGCACACCACTACCATCTCAGATCATCAACACTTCCACGAACACCCCCACCTGCAATCAGACACACACGCCCACACCTATACAACAGCAGATTTACACTTACAGAACTACAACTAGCAATCACACAGACAGGAAACACAAGTGTAGGACCAGACAACATTCACTATGCTTTCTTCAGACACTTACCATTCTCAGCACTTCAAACACTGCTCGACACTTACAACACCGCATGAACCACACATACCTACCCACAATCATAGTTACACGCTTCTCTCATACCTATACCAAAACCAAACACGGACTCAACTCTCTGCACTTCCTATCGCCCTACGGCCCTCACCAGCTGCTTCCACAAACTATTCGGACGTCTTGTCAAAAAACGCCTTCTCTATATCATCCAAACACAAAAACTAATCTCTCCTATTCAATCGGGTTTTCTTCCTAATCGCTCATGCCTAGATAATCCCACTTGCCTCGTCACACACATCCAGGAATCGGCGGCAGGGAAACGCTCCACTGTCGCCGTCTTCCTGGACCTCAAACAAACCTACGACACCAGCAACATAACAACACTACTACAACACCTACACAACATATATATATATATATATATATATATATATATATATATATATATATATATATATATATACAGGGCAGACTACAACACTATCTTCACTTCTATCTTCTCAATCGCTCATTTCATGTCAAAATTGGATCCCACATGTCAGACACAAAATTCCTCACAACCGGTCTCATGCAAGGTTCAGTACTAATCCCCCTACTCTTCATTTTAGGTCTAAATTCAGTCATCCCAGACAACCTTCCGGCAAACATTGCAATATACGCTGATGATATAGTTATATGGACATCACACAAAACACCACAAAACGCACTAGGAATAATATAAACCACATTAATACAACTGCATAGCAAACTCGCCTCTCTAAACTTACACATTGCACCACACAAATCAAAATGCATGCTTTTCGGCTACCACAAATACACAGACTTACCACCACTAAAAGTAGACAACACTCCCATACCATTCGTCACCACAACAAAAATTATAGGCATCACTTTAGACCCTAAACTCACTTTCCGGCCACCTATCTTAGACATCCAAAAACGCGCATAAAAAGAATAAACATCCTCTGAGCACTATCCGGCACAAACTGAGGATCCGACAGAAACACACTCTTAGCTCTTTACAAATCAATCATTCGGCCAATTTTGGAATACGGATCCCCACTCTTCGAAAATGCGACTAAATCAGCCCTCAAAATTCTAGATTCTCTGCAACGCCAAGCTTTACTAATAGCCACAGGAGCATACACCACCTCGCCTTCTTTCGCTCTCCACATCTATAACCACATACCAGAACTGAAGCACAGACGCACAGAAACACTATTAAGATATCAAAACACAACTCATCGCACAACACCCATGCACCCAGGCACTAAAAATCCGCACCACACGCAGACACCAACTCATGAACGCAACACGACTTAAAACTACAATAGGCTGCCGCATCCACCAACACGCAAATAGACTACACATCACACTCCCCACAGCAAAAGCACTCCCACCACCCACTGTATGGTGGAAACACCAATCATCCAAAACACACACACAGCAGACGGGCACAGCGGCGGTGCTGTATCCCAACGCAGCACCGCCGCGGGTCATCCTTCGTGCCCGTCTGCATGACACAGCATCCACATACACAGCAAAATTATACGCAATCTTCTCGGCATACTGCACCATCTACAACACCAAAATTGAACACAACATCATAGCCACAGACGCGGAATCAGCATTACAAAGCATAACACCCCACACCACATACAAACACCCCCTCATACCCAAAATACTACAAATCCACAAAAAACTCATTATACCACAACGACCAACACTACTCTGGATCCCAAGTCACACAAACATACACGGCAACGAACACGCAGACACCGAAGCCAACATAGCCACAACACTACAACAAACCACACCCTGCCCACTCTCACAATCAGACTACTACCCCACAATACGTCAGGCAATCAACAATGACATTCAACAAACATGGGACACAACAATCACGCAACTACACGAAATACATCCAAAACACGAACTCTGGCACACCATCAACCAAAACACTAGACAAAAGGAACGCATACTAACACGACTACGGCTAGGACACACTGCACTCACGCACTCCTACCTTTTACAACAACTCCCACGACCACAATGCACAAAATGTCAACGAACACTCACAATTAAACACATACTCATACACTGCACCAAATACAACACAGAAAGACAACCCATCACAAATTACTGCAACATGAACAACATCCCACTAAACATCACGACACTTCTCAACGATGAACACCCAACACTACACGAGCACCTCTTCCACTTTCTCTCTATCACACGCCTGATCCATGAACTATGATATAAAAAAGAGGAAAAAATCAAAAGATATGTTTAAAAAAAGACAAGAAAAATCAACAAAATGGGGAAAAAAGAAAAAAAAGAAAACATGTTAAAAAATAAAAACAGAAAATGAACAAAAAAGAAAAGAAACAAAAAACTAACCCCACGTGATATTTGCTAACACCAACTGTTCTTGCAATGTAAATTCAATACTGGCGATGACCCGACCCCAACCCTCCAACTACACCCCACCCCATGGCACCGACCGGACTGGCAAACTCTACACTTCTGCACCAGCTCGGCTTCGACCCCTACTGCATCTGCCTGCAAGACGTCTCAACTTCTACTACCTCTACGCGCCATTCTTCAAGTCACCTCAACTGTATCACAACTCGCCTCTACAAGACAACTATAATCTTCTTCGCTTTCTCTCATCCGCACCACATTCCTCCTCATACCCTTTCACCCTTAACAAACAACAACAAAATACTGACACCACAAACGCCCCTCGGAAACAGCCGACATCACCACACGGTGGCAGGCTGGCCAAACACACCGACACACACACAGCTCCAGTTGCTGAGAATGTGGCAGGGTTCTTAATCGGTAGAAAGCTCCTATCTTCAGTGTATTGCTGTTGCCTTTTCCTACAGCAACATCAAGCCAACTGGACTCAACAGACACATTTGTATCCCCACCTGCTATTTTTAGAACTGAATAAGCTATTCACATGGAGCATTACACCACCCTCTTTCACTGCTGGACCCCTATTACATGAAAACATATTGTATCCCTGGATCTCATAGTCCTGCAAGTTATCTTTAAAAAAAAATACCCCTCACTGACCCATGCCTCCGTAATGCAAACAAAATCTGGTTCCTCCTCAGGAACATAACACTTGCCGCGGATTTATGAGCAGTTCCTGAGGGATCGTCGAGCTGCACAGGTCCAATGTGAATATGGCCAGGTAACCGACGACACTAATTGAACACAGCCACCTCCGGACCCCTGCGGTGGCACTCTGCCGACAGAACTTCGTGATGGTAAACAAGCGACCTGCCCCCCCCCCGGTGTCCCCCGCCGCCACCCTCTGCTGGAGTCGCCAAGGTCACAACATTCACCGGCTGGCACGGCTCCCACTCCGGCTCTCCAGCATGACCGCACTCGTCTTCCCACTGCACCTGCTGCGCTACTGCACTCGTCTTCCCATTGAACCCGCTGCGTTACTGAACGCGTCTTTCCACAGCACCTGCTGCGCTACTGAACTCGTCTTCCCATATTACAGGCCACAGGGCAAGCCCTCACCTTGCAGACCAATCTGAACCGCCACGCCACCATACAGACCAACCTGGCCCACCTCCCCATCGTACAGACCCATCTGACCTACCTTCCCACTATACAGACCCACCTGACCTGACTCCCCACCGTACAGACACACCTGACCTGTCTCCCCACCGTACAGACCCACCTGATCTGTCTCCCACATTGTACAGACCCACCTTACCTGTCTCCTCACCATACAAGCCCACCTGATATGTCTCCCCACCGTACAGACACACCTGACCTGTCTCTCCACCGTACAGACCCACCTGATCTGTCTCTCCACATTGTACAGACCCACCTTACCTGTCTCCTCACCATACAAGCCCACCTGATATGTCTCCCCACCGTACAGACCCACCTGACATGTCCCCCACCGTACAGACCCACCTGACCTGTTCCCCACCGTACAGACGCACCTGATCGTCTCCCCACCGTACAGACCCACCTGATCTGTCTCCCCACCGTACAGACGCACCTGATATGTCTCCCCACCGTACAGACCCACCTGACCTGTCTCCCCACCGTACAGACGCACCTGATCTGTCTCCCCACCGTACAGACCCACCTGATCTGTCTCCCCACCGTACAGACGCACCTGATCTATCTCTCCACATTGTACAGACCCACCTTACCTGTCTCCTCACCATACAAGCCCACCTGATATGTCTCCCCACCGTACAGACCCACCTTACCTGTCTCTCCACCGTACAGATCCACCTGACCTGTCTCCCCACCGTACAGACCCACCTGATCTGTCTCTCCACCGTACAGATCCACCTGACCTGTCTCTCCACCGTACAGACCCACCTGATCTGTCTCTCCACATTGTACAGACCCACCTTACCTGTCTCCTCACCATACAAGCCCACCTGATATGTCTCCCCACCGTACAGACCCACCTGACCTGTCTCCCCACCGTACAGACCCACCTGATCTGTCTCTCCACATTGTACAGACCCACCTTACCTGTCTCCTCACCATACAAGCCCACCTGATATGTCTCTCCACCGTACAGATCCACCTGACCTGTCTCCCCACCGTACAGACGCACCTTACCTGTCTCCTCACCATACAAGCCCACCTGATATGTCTCCCCACCGTACAGACCCACCTGACCTGTCTCTCCACCGTACAGACCCACCTGACCTGTCTCCCCACCGTACAGACCCACCTGATCTGTCTCTCCACATTGTACAGACTCACCTTACCTGTCTCCTCACCATACAAGCCCACCTGACCTGTCTCCCCACCGTACAGATCCACCTGACCTGTCTCCCCACCGTACAGACCCACCTGACCTGTCTCTCCACATTGTACAGACTCACCTTACCTGTCTCCTCACCATACAAGCCCACCTGATATGTCTCCCCACCGTACAGACCCACCTGACCTGTCTCCCCACCGTACAGACGCACCTGATCTGTCTCTCCACATTGTACAGACCCACCTTACCTGTCTCCTCATCATACAAGCCCACCTGATATGTCTCCCCACCGTACAGACACACCTGACCTGTCTCTCCACCGTACAGACCCACCTGACCTGTCTCCCCACCGTACAGACCCACCTGATCTGTCTCTCCACATTGTACAGACTCACCTTACCTGTCTCCTCACCATACAAGCCCACCTGATATGTCTCCCCACCGTACAGACCCACCTGACCTGTCTCCCCACCGTACAGACCCACCTGCCCTGTCTCTCCACCGTACAGACCCACCTGACCTGTCTCCCCACCGTACAGACCCACCTGATCTGTCTCTCCACATTGTACAGACCCACCTTACCTGTCTCCTCACCATACAAGCCCACCTGATATGTCTCCCCACCGTACAGACCCACCTGACCTGTCTCCCCACCGTACAGACCCACCTGACCTGTCTCCCCACCGTACAGACGCACCTGATATGTCTCCCCACCGTACAGACCCACCTGACCAGTCTCCCCACCGTACAGACCCACCTGATATGTCTCCCCACCGTACAGACGCACCTGATCTGTCTCCCCACCGTACAGACCCACCTGATATGTCTCCCCACCGTACAGACCCACCTGACCTGTCTCCCCACCGTACAGACCCACCTGATATGTCTCCCCACCGTACAGACCCACCTGACCTGTCTCCCCACCGTACAGACGCACCTGATCTGTCTCCCCACCGTACAGACCCACCTGATCTGTCTCTCCACATTGTACAGACCCACCTTACCTGTCTCCTCACCATACAAGCCCACCTGATATGTCTCCCCACCGTACAGACCCACCTGACCTGTCTCCCCACCGTACAGACCCACCTGACCTGTCTCCCCACCGTACAGACCCACCTGACCTGTCTCCCCACCGTACAGACGCACCTGATATGTCTCCCCACCGTACAGACCCACCTGACCAGTCTCCCCACCGTACAGACCCACCTGATATGTCTCCCCACCGTACAGACGCACCTGATCTGTCTCCCCACCGTACAGACCCACCTGACCTGTCTCCCCACCGTACAGACCCACCTGATCTGTCTCCCCACCGTACAGACGCACCTGACCTGTCTCCCCACCGTACAGACCCACCTGACCTGTCTCCCCACCGTACAGACGCACCTGACCTGTCTCCCCACCGTACAGACGCACCTGACCAGTCTCCCCCACCGTACAGACCCACCTGACCTGTCTCCCCACCGTACAGACCCACCTGACCTGTCTCCCCACCGTACAGACCCACCTGACCTGTCTCCCCACCGTACAGACCCACCTGATCTGTCTCCCCACCGTACAGACCCACCTGATCTGTCTCCCCACCGTACAGACCCACCTGACCTGTCTCCCCACCGTACAGACGCACCTGATCTGTCTCCCCACCGTACAGACGCACCTGACCAGTCTCCCCACCGTACAGACGCACCTGACCAGTCTCCCCACCGTACAGACACACCTGACCTGTCTCCCCACCGTACAGACGCACCTGATCTGTCTCCCCACCGTACAGACGCACCTGACCAGTCTCTCCACATTGTACAGACCCACCTGACCTGTCTCCCCACCGTACAGACGCACCTGATCTGTCTCTCCACATTGTACAGACGCACCTGACCTGTCTCCCCACCGTACAGACGCACCTGACCAGTCTCTCCACATTGTACAGACGCACCTGATCTGTCTCCCCACCGTACAGACGCACCTGATCTGTCTCTCCACATTGTACAGACGCACCTGACCTGTCTCCCCACCGTACAGACGCACCTTATATGTCTCCCCACCGTACAGACGCACCTGATCTGTCTCTCCACATTGTACAGACGCACCTGACCTGTCTCCCCACCGTACAGACACACCTGATCTGTCTCCCCACCGTACAGACCCACCTGACCTGTCTCTCCACATTGTACAGACCCACCTGATCTGTCTCCCCACCGTACAGACGCACCTGATCTGTCTCTCCACATTGTACAGACGCACCTGACCTGTCTCCCCACCGTACAGACGCACCTGACCTGTCCCCCACCGTACAGACACACCTGACCTGTCTCCCCACCGTACAGACGCACCTGACCTGTCTCCCCACCGTACAGACACACCTGACCTGTCTCCCCACCGTACAGACGCACCTTATATGTCTCCCCACCGTACAGACGCACCTGATCTGTCTCTCCACATTGTACAGACGCACCTGACCTGTCTCCCCACCGTACAGACGCACTTGATCTGTCTCCCCACCGTACAGACGCACCTGATCTGTCTCTCCACATTGTACAGACGCACCTGACCTGTCTCCCCACCGTACAGACGCACCTGACCAGTCTTGAGTCGCCGCACGAAGCCGTGCCTGGTGTTCGAAAGGCTGGGGTGCCCACAGGGACTCCCCTGAGCGCGGCGTTGGTTGATGGCGTCCGTCTGCGGAGAGCGCCAAGGCCGGAAGCCTGGCGGCTACCGTTAACTCCCACCAGACCAGCGTGGTGTGGTGGCGTGGTGGTGTGGTGGTGTGGCGGTGTGGTGGCGTGGTGTGATGGTGGTGTGGTGGTGTGGTGGTGTGGTGGTGTGGCGGTGTGGTGGCGTGGTGTGATGGTGGTGTGGTGGTGTGGTGGTGTGGTGGTGTGGTGGTGTGGTGGTGTGGCGGTATGGTGGCGTGGTGTGATGGTGGTATGGTGGTGTGGCGGTGTGGTGGCGTGGTGTGATGGTGGTGTGGTGGTGTGGTGGTGTGGTGGTGTGGCGGTGTGGTGGCGTGGTGTGATGGTGGTGTGGTGGTGTGGCGGTGTGACGGTGTGGTGGTGTGGTGGTGTGGGGGTTATGGTAGTATGGTGGTATGGTGGTGTGGTGGTGTGGTGGTGTGGTGGTATGGTGGTATGGTGGTGTGGTGGTATGGTGGTGTGGTGGTGTGGCGGTGTGACGGTGTGGTGGTGTGGTGGTGTGGTGATGTGGTGGTATGGTGGTATAGTGGTATGGTGGTGTGGTGGCGCGGTGGTATGGTCGTGTGGTGGTGTAGTGGTGTGGTGGTGTGGTGGTGTGATGGTGTGGTGGTGTGGTGGTGTGGTGGTGCGGTGGTATGGTGGTGTGGTGGTGTGGTGGTATGGTGGTGTGGTGGTATGGTGGTGTGGTGGTATGGTGGTGTGGTTATGTGGTGGTATGGTGGTATGGTGGTATATTGGTATGGTGGTGTGGTGGTGTGGTGGTGTGGTGGTATGGTGGTGTTGTGGTGCGGTGGTATGGTGGTATGGTGTTGTGGTGGTGTGGTGGTATGGTGGTGTGGTGTGGTGGTATGGTGGTGTGGTGGTGTGGTGGTGTGGTGGTGTGGTGGTATGGTGGTATGGTGGTGTGGTGGTGCGGTGGTATGGTGGTGTGGTGGTGTGGTGGTGTGGTGGTGTGGTGGTGTGGTGGTATGGTGGTGCGGTGGTATGGTGGTGTGGTGGTATGGTGGTGTGGTGGTGCGGTGGTATGGTGGTATATTGGTATGGTGGTGTGGTGGTGTGGTGGTGTGGTGGTATGGTGGTGTGGTGGTGCGGTGGTATGGTGGTGTGGTGGTGTGGTGGTGTGGTGGTGTGGTGGTATGGTGGTGCGATGGTATGGTGGTGTGGTGGTGTGGTGGTGCGGTGGTATGGTGGTATGGTGGTATATTGGTATGGTGGTGTGGTGGTGTGGTGGTGTGGTGGTATGGTGGTGTGGTGGTGAGGTGGTATGGTGGTGTGGTGGTGTGGTGGTGTGGCGGTGTGGTGGTATGGTGGTGTGGTGGTGCGGTGGTATGGTGGTGTGGTGGTGTGGTGGTGTGGTGGTGTGATAGTGTGCAGCAGCAGTGGCAGCCAACGTTTTCCGGCTGTAGAGCACATGTGCACTTTAGTCACAATTCCTGGAAGGAAACACAACATTCCGCTTACAATCGGCTATGGTGGTGAATAAGCCAAATGAATGCGACGCCTTCTAGCTGCAAGCAGAACTATGCTACGTGATCTTCGCAAAATAAAACAGCGCGAGACCTTCCGACATTGGGTTAGGGTGGCTTCTGATTTATCTAGCCGTGCATGCACTACGGTTTCATTCCCAAATTTTGAGCACAATTTCTTGCAGGGTCCGAAGGTATACTTTAACGCTGAATTATTGAGGTATAAGCAGCAATTTAAGTTTCCGATAAAGCTCCGCTGCATATTTCCTAATTGTTTACCCCAGGTTGCACCAGCAATTCACGGTGAGACTTGTATCCACTGCGATAGATTGGCGCTGCACCGGTCGCCACATGTGTATGAGAAGGTCAATGTTGCTGGGTGTGCAACTGCAGACATCGATTATTCAGATCCTCAAGCCTGTACAATACCAGGTAAAGCATATGAAATGCAAGATCGCTGCACGTTGGTGAGGCGTGTCCGTCGTACCCGAGCCTTGGCTACACGCCCATCTTTGGCTGGTGTGATTAAGTGGTAATACTGAATATGTCAGCGATCGTATACCAGAGCCTTCCAGCTTGCATCCGCTGAGATACAGGCCGGTGTCAGCCCAGACCAGAGGTTGCAGTCGAATGGCCGGGCTCAGACCAGTGTCAGCTCAGGCCAGAGGTCACAGTCGAATGGCCGGGCTCAGGCCAGTGTCAGCCCAGACCAGAGGCCACAGTCGAATGGCCGGGCTCAGGCCAGTGTCAGCCCAGACCAGAGGTTGCAGTCGAATGGCCGGGCTCAGGCCTGTGTCAGCCCAGACCAGAGGCCACAGTCGAATGGCCGGGCTCAGGCCTGTGTCAGCCCAGACCAGAGGCCACGGTCGAATAGCCGGGCTCAGGCCAGTGTCAGCCCAGACCAGAGGTCACAGTCGAATGGCCGGGCTCAGGCCAGTGTCAGCCCAGACCAGAGGTCACAGTCGAATGGCCGGGCTCAGGCCTGTGTCAGCCCAGACCAGAGGCCACAGTCGAATGGCCGGGCTCAGGCCAGTGTCAGCCCAGACCAGAGGCCACAGTCGAATGGCCGGGCTCAGGCCAGTGTCAGCCCAGACCAGAGGCCACAGTCGAATGGCCGGGCTCAGGCCAGTGTCAGCCCAGACCAGAGGTCACAGTCGAATGGCCGGGCTCAGGCCTGTGTCAGCCCAGACCAGAGGCCACAGTCGAATGGCCGGGCTCAGGCCAGTGTCAGCCCAGACCAGAGGTCACAGTCGAATGGCCGGGCTCAGGCCAGTGTCAGCCCAGACCAGAGGTCACAGTCGAATGGCCGGGCTCAGGCCAGTGCCAGCCCAGGCCAGAGGCTGCAGTCGAATGGCCCAACGAAGCCCATTAGCTTCTCTCGTCGGAAAGCTGAAACACGGAATATTGTGTTCACTTCAGATATCGACATATAAATAATACGCTGATCAGAGATCCAAGGATGGTAGATTTGTCTTAGAAGCTAACTCACTTTTCCAGAGTTTCGTGTCGCAATGCTTGATATACAGTCCGGCCAAGTTACGTATACCATACTCACGGCGTTCATGGTTTTCAGACCGCAGTTTTACTATTATGTGAGAATTACCGGTGCTGGTGTAGCTTAACTGGAACAGAAGTGGCACTGCAGCTTGGATGCGAAGGCAGTTATCGATGTCGATTATTTGGGCTGGAGGTCGGCCAGAGGTCGGCCAAAGGGATCGGGCTGGTTGTTGGGGTCATCGTGTCGATAACACCGTGGGGCGGGTCTGCTCTGTGCCGAGCGGTAGCACATACACCACATTGCCAGAGGGGTTAGGGTGGTTTTGGGGGTCACCGTGTCGGTGGCATTACGACGGGGTCCGCTCTGTGGTGGGCACGTATACCACATCGCTAGCTGAACTGGAAGTGAAAGGTAGGTGATGGGGCCAGGGTCTAGCAAGCAGGCTCCGGTCTCAGGCGGGAGTGGCAATCGTGGCGCATATTTGCGTCACAACGTAATAAAAATAAATGGCGAAGCTACAACTGGTGCATCATGTTGATCTGAATGGTGCATTTCCGATGCATGTCACAAATCAAAAGCTGAAAAGGTGTTCGCAGCGCACGTGTAAGTAGGAGAGTAGATGGTCGTGCTTGATGTGCCTGTACTGACGCCGGGTAAAATATTTTGGTGTATGTTTTCCTTGGAGCGGTAGCAATTCAACTGACAACTCGAATCAATATATTGGGTATCTGGGGCATGCCATCCAGTGATTGAAGACCGCGGTCAGGCAGTTTGGTATTTGCGATGATGCTTCAGTCGCGTTATTGGCACTTTTCCAACTCGGGACATAGTACGCGATCATCCTGCTGATACTCCTTCCTCGCAGCACCGTTATTGGGGATACCCAGGTCAGAACCTATCACGTGATCACCATACTGATCCCCTGCCTCACAACCGCATCATTGGCGCTGCCAAAATCAGGGCATACCACGCGATTATCCTTCTCATACTACTGTCTCGCGAGCATGGAATGAACCTGGTCCACGCTGCCTAAGCGAACGTCATGCGCTATCCGGGTAGTTATCGGAGTTAGATGTGGTGGCACTCGTCTATGGAGATACGTTCTTGTGGTGCTCACTGTGTTTGCCTACCGTGGCAGGCCAACTTTTTTATACTCAATTATTTGCAGCTGGATCTGAAGAGAACGTGCTTCGAGGCATTGCTTTCATCATGATGTAGCAAATGACTATATTTCTGGTATGACATTTTTCAGTTTCAAAGAAAGCCAAGCCATTTATGACGGATGCAAAATTTAAAGATTTCGTTTGGTTTCAAGAGGTATGACGAGATCAAATTAGAATCTTCGGCTACTGCACCTGCGTAGCATTAAGATTACTGATTCATCTGTTTTTATGGTTCATAGTTCCGAGACTTCTCGTGCATCGCGTCTTATCAGGAGCGCCGGTCTGCATCCAACGTCCCTACGTTCATCCACTCTCTACCAGCGGCAGTTTGCATGGTGCAAAAACCATTCCCAAAAAGTCTTGCTCACTCATACTAACACACTGAAGCTATGGGGTTAGGGTTAGGGCCTGGCCACCCCTGGGCAGCATGTTTGCTCCCTCCTCCGATGACTAACGATAGAGTGGCGGCACCACGTGACATCTCCAGCTAGGGTCTGGAGTTAGGACCTGGCCACACCTGGGCAGCATGTTTGCTCCCTCCTCCGATGGCTAACGATAGAGTGGAGACACCACGTGACATCTCCAGCTAGGGTCTGGAGTTAGGACCTGGCCACACCTGGGCAGCATGTTTGCTCCCTCCTCCGATGGCTAACGATAGAGTGGCGGCACCACGTGACATCTCCAGCTAGGGTCTGGAGTTAGGACCTGGCCACACCTGGGCAGCATGTTTGCTCCCTCCTCCGATGGCTAACGATAGAGTGGCGGCACCACGTGACATCTCCAGTTAGGGTCTGGAGTTAGGACCTGGCCACACCTGGGCAGCATGTTTGCTCCCTCCTCCGATGGCTAACGATAGAGTGGCGGCACCACGTGACATCTCCAGCTAGGGTCTGGAGTTAGGACCTGGCCACACCTGGGCAGCATGTTTGCTCCCTCCTCCGATGGCTAACGATGGAGTGGAGACACCACGTGACATCTCCAGCTAGGGTCTGGAGTTAGGACCTGGCCACACCTGGGCAGCATGTTTGCTCCCTCCTCCGATGGCTAACGATAGAGTGGCGGCACCACGTGACATCTCCAGCTAGGGTCTGGAGTTAGGACCTGGCCACACCTGGGCAGCATGTTTGCTCCCTCCTCCGATGGCTGACGATAGAGTGGCGGCACCACGTGACATCTCCAGCTAGGGTCTGGAGTTAGGACCTGGCCACACCTGGGCAGCATGTTCGCACCCTCTTCCGATGGCTGACGATGGAGTGGAGACACCACGTGACATCTCCAGCTAGGGTCTGGAGTTAGGACCTGGCCACACCTGGGCAGCATGTTCGCACCCTCTTCCGATGGCTGACGATAGAGTGGAGACACCACGTGACATCTCCAGCTAGGGTCTGGAGTTAGGACCTGGCCACACCTGGGCAGCATGTTTGCTCCCTCCTCCGATGGCTAACGATAGAGTGGCGGCACCACGTGACATCTCCAGCTAGGGTCTGGAGTTAGGACCTGGCCACACCTGGGCAGCATGTTTGCTCCCTCCTCCGATGGCTGACGATAGAGTGGCGGCACCACGTGACATCTCCAGCTAGGGTCTGGAGTTAGGACCTGGCCACACCTGGGCAGCATGTTCGCACCCTCTTCCGATGGCTGACGATAGAGTGGAGACACCACGTGACATCTCCAGCTGAGCGTATGGCAATGACAAACAGTGGAGGATCGCCTGTTCACAATGCTCAGCATGTTTATACGTGTGCGTGTGTGTGTAGACCTCTCCCAAAACCGCTGGAACTAAATGGCCGACGACAAAGAAAACTTGCAAGGTAGGCGAGGGGCCAGGAGTAGGATGTGACGGTCCTGGAATGACCAAGGTGACAGGTCAATGTAATTTCAGGTCAACTTGGATCAGCATGCAAAAATAAACCACTTGAAGGAGCCATGCTTCGGCTCAGTTGGGCTTCACCATTTCGTGTTATAGGTGTCCCACCGATGCGCGTGTTATTGGCACAGTGATAATTATTGACGAGCATGGTGTGGACATGACAACAGACATGGTGTGGACATGGCAACAGACATGGTGTGGACATGGCAACAGACATGGTGTGGACATGGCAACAGACATGGTGTGGACATGGCAACAGACACGGGAGTGGCAACACAACAAAAATTCTACACTGATCGGTTTCCAACAAAGGTCCTCTTTTCATTGTTGGCTCAAACACAACGCACAGGAATACACATTTCCATGGTCGTGTGTGGCCTTCCATGGTCGTGTGTGCCCAGATGTGAAATATATAGACAGCCAGCGTAAGATATCCGGAGAATAGAGCATACTAATTGTCACCAGACGTAAGAAGCTGGAGCCATCTGTATTGTGTTTATTGGGTTTGTATTTCGCCACGTCGCGACGGAGCGTGACAAATGCTCAGTAGTTTGGGCGATATTTTGCAAATGACGTTGATGCGCCGTCAAGTCTCAGTAACTAACTAACATGCCAATGCTGAGTAAGACAATGGCGACCTGAGATACGCTGATGTCCAGTGAGAAATTAGTAAGATTTCCAGCATTGCGTCTGTTAATTCTACGCACAAAATAAATAATGACAGAACACTCGGCGATGAGCATATCACACAATGCGTTATGTGCAAATTCCCAGGTACAAAGCCTCGGAAAATTGCCAGACGAATACATAATATAAGTTCAAGCGATCCTTGATTCAATTTTGCACTGGACAATATAAGTGAGAGGAGGGAAGACTGCATGCCTCGCCCACTCGCTGCGAGTGAAGTGGGCGAGGCACCACTGCGACAGCACATCCAACGGCCATTTTTCCGACGGACCTGATCACGCCATCACTCCCCTGCCACCCAGTTGCCTTTGGCTTCGGACCAGCGCCGGGCCGCGTCTCACCTGTCAAAGCCGGAGACGCCACGGCTCGGCAACAGCATCCACTCAGTACTTACCGCAGCTGCCGACATCACTCAGTCGAGGCAATCATACATTAACTGCCTGCACTGCACCACTTACTGGCTGCGGGGGTGTCCTGGGTGTTCAGCTTAATGAGCCACCTGATATTCGGATATTCCACATTTCAGGTACAATTCACCACCTTATACAGTTCCGAGATAATACGCCACCATCCTCAGTGCAAGGATAATGCACCATCTTCCACCGTTTATGGATAATGCACCACCATACACAGTCCAGGAACAATTCGCCACCTTCTACAGTTCAGGAATAATACACCACTATTTACAGTACAGGGATAATGCACCACCTTCCACAGTTCATGGATAATGCAGCACCTTACACAGTTCAGAAATAATATATGACTTTCTATAGTTCAGGGATAATGCACAAATTTCCACTGGTCAGGGATAATGCACGACCTTCCACAGTGCAAGGATAATGCATGAATTACACCATGTAAGGATATTGCACTACCTTCCACAGTTCATGGAATAATGCACGAATTTCCACAGTCTAGGGTCAATGCACGACATTCCACATTTCAAGGATGAATCAGCACGAGAATCTTCCTGCACCCGTTCACTTTTCTAACTCATCCATTTTCCATTGCAACAATACTAATTTTAGTTTCTATTGAGCTCTCGCAGATGATTCCGAACATTTCGGGTTTCGTGTTCTGGAGTAGCTATGTGGGATTTTGGAGTATATCACCATGGTCTGACCTAATTTAGCTTGAAAGCTGAAACAGTAATAGAGGACATCGTTTTCAACGGTATGTTGCAGGTATGATTTACTGTAGGAATTGTATGCACCATATGAATTTTGTTTAATCCACCCATGTTCTGACGCTTCACGATTTACCAAGGACAAAGTCGTTGACTGGGATTCAAGTAAGCTGGCGGAACTAGTTTGCAGTCAAAATTTGAATGTGAATGTAGAAACCACGCTGGCGAAGAGTGTGACCTGGTTTTGACCTCCACTATCTAAGTGCTCGTGTCGGCCTGGAATCAAATGTTTCGTTGCCAGGTATGCCCATTATTTACCAGCATAGATATAAAATGGTCAAGCAATAGCTGTAGCAGGAATCTCATGAAATAGCGTTGTGATTAAATCGATACTCACCACACTACAAGGGTTACGTTATATTACTGATTAAATCAAATTCAAAGACAAGTAAATATTCATTTGTTTTAGAATTTGATTGTTAACTACATATCTAAATTGCACTATATCCTTTGCATACAGCATGGATAATATAGATGATAATACACAATCGTACAGGGTAGTTCGTGAAACACGTGTGCATGTCGTGCATAAATAGTGTCCCTAAAAATGACTGCTTGAAGATGCATGTTGTTGTCGTGACAAACATTTCCATGAAGAGTAGGTGCACCCAATTTCAATGAGCAAACGTTGTAAAATGTTAATAAAATTAGCAGGGTCTCGTAGAAGCACCATGCACCTATCACCAGAGCAAATGTTGAGAACGTTGTCACTTATTCTCTGTATGTTGCATTTGTGCTTCGATCTCTCTTAGTATCGTCTTCATGTCACTCGCTCCAACATCCCCTCATGTCACAACGTACACCTGCCACCCGCACCCTCATGTCACGACGTACACCTGCTATCCGCCCCCTCATGTCGCGACGTACACCTGCCCCCCTCATGCCACGACGTACACCCGCCACCCGCCCCTTATGTCACGACGTACACCTGCTATCCGCCCCCTCATGTCGCGACGTACACCTGCCCCTCCCCGTCATGTCACGACGTACACCTGCCCCCCTCATGCCACGACGTACACCCGCCACCCGCCCCTTATGTCACGACGTACACCTGCCCCCCTCATGTCACGACGTACACTTTCTACCCGCCCATCATGTCACGACATACACCTGCCCCCCCCCCTCATGTTATGACGTACACCTGCCACCCGCCCCTCATGTCACAACGTAACCTGCCACCCGCCCCTCATGTTATGACATGCACCCGCCACCCGCCCCTCATGTCGCGACGTACACCTGCCCCCCCCCCCCTCATGTCGCGACGTACACCTCCCCCCTCATGTCACGACGTACACTTTCTACCCGCCAACCATGTCACGACATACACCTGCCCCCCCTCATGTCATGACATACACCCGCCACCAGCCCCTCGTGTAATGACGTACACCTGCCACCCGCCCCTCGTGTAATGACGTACACCTGCCACCAGCCCCTCGTGTCATGATGCACACCTGCCACCCGCCCCTCGTGTAATGACGTACACCTGCCACCAGCCCCTCATGTCATGATGCACACCTGCCACCCGCCCCTCATGCCACGACTCATGTCTGACTGCAGAAATGCCAAAACATACGAGACGCGCACGGTCACGGTGACAGAGAGCATGCCGGAGGGGTGTCACAACACCTCATCGGCTACGCAAGAACTGGATGACTTGATGGCCTCGCTGTCCGACTTTAAGGTACCGTGACCCGAAATAGCCACCTATTCTAAGGTGTTTAAGGTACCGTACCTTGCAGTGTTCACCTATCCTAAGGTGTTGTCAGGTATTGCCTTGCAGCAGTGTTTGTTCATTGAAATGATTGTGTTGAATATCGTCCGCGTACTTGTGTCCGCGTCTCGAACGGTGTCCGTGAATACGTTCAGCATGGTACATGATGAGCTGATGATGTTGGGAAAAGTGTGACGGCGTTCTTACATTCAGATCATCCAGTGGAGCCGGCTGGGATTCACGTTTGCCCACTGGTTGAATGCCTCCATCGCGCTAGTTCAAAAAGGAAACGTAACTCGGGAAAAACAAGCAGTATCCGTGCTAATTGCTCACCGTTTACATGTAGGGCCTTCAGATCCACCGGCACTTTCCTTCAGTCACCAATGTGATAAACAAAGAGGAGATTGGTGAGGTGATAGTGCCGATCATTGGGGAATCATGTCTCGAGCACGCACCAAGCCAGAGGCGCAGCCAAGATTTTCGTAAAGGGGGCCTACAAAAAACAAAATGTGATGAAACAGAGAAAGCCTCGGTCGCGCGAAGCGCTCCTAAAATTTAGGATTTTGCGTCGTAAAAATCTTTAAATGTATCGTTTGATCCAGTGTATTTTAGGGTGCCAGGGGGAGTTGGACCCCTGGCTTTCCATTTTCTGCGCCCCTGCACCAAGTCAGTCAGTCAGCAGCCCAGCTTATTGGCGTTTTCTCCATGACCAGCGCTACATCATACGATGGATTCAGCCACAGTTCGCAATAAAGTCAGCACAGCGTCGACGACCCGGACAACAGCCGAGACAGACAGCAGGACATGGCAGAGGCTATTTGCAGCCCAGCTGTGCTGACGGGTGATGGGACGTCCGTGAGTGTCTCCCGGGTGCTCAAGAAGCGTCGGGTGCTCGTCTGACGGCCGAGAGGGGTCTGTCAGACGTCCGAGGGGCGTCTGTCAGACGTCCGAGGGACGTCTGTCGGACGTCCCAGGGACGTCTGTCGGACGTCCGAGGGGCATCTGTCCGACGTTTGAGGGACGTCTGTTCGACGTTTGAGGGACGTCTGTCGGACGTCCGAGGGACGTCTGTCGGACGTTTGAGGGGCGTCTGTCAGACGTTTGAGGGACGTCTGTCGGACGTTTGAGGGGCGTCTGTCCGACGTTTGAGGGGCGTCTGTCCGACGTTTGAGGGGCGTCTGTCCGACGTTTGAGGGGCGTCTGTCAGACGTCCGAGAGACGTCTGTCAGACGTCCGAGGGGCGTCTGTCGCGGCCGATCCCACCGCCAGTGCAGTGGGTGCGGTCGCTTCCTGTGGTTGCTATATTGGTCTGTTTACCCTACTGCAGTCAGCTTACCCTACTGGGAGCGATGTGTCTACCGGTCCCTACGGCGATGCCGCGCTCTTTCCCTTCCCGAGGGAACCGCAGGTTATCTCAGGATACCACAGGTGTACAGAGGTGTCCTGGTGGGAGCTGGACCGAGCTAGGGCGGCCGCGGCCAGAAGTCCCTGTCGAGTCCGGCCGACAAAGGTCTGTCCGCCTGCTGCCGGGCAATCAGCCCGGTCTTGTCGCGACCTGGCGCCTACAGACCCTGGCTGTCTTGTGACCTGGCGCCTGCAGACCCTGGCTGTCTTGTGACCTGGCGCCTGCAGACCCTGGCTATCTTGTGACCTGGCGCCTGCAGACCCTGGCTGTCTTGTCGTGACCTGGCGCCTGCAGACCCTGGCCGTCTTGTCGTGACCTGGCGCCTGCAAATCCTGGCTGTCTTGTCGTGACCTGGCGCCTGCAGACGCTGGCTGTCTTGTCGTGACCTGGCGCCTGTAAATCCTGGCTGTCTTGTCGCGACCTGGCGCCTGCAGACCCTAGCTGTCTTGTCGTGACCTGGCGCCTGCAGACCCTGGCTGTCTTGTGACCTGGCGCCTGCAGACCCTGGCCGTCTTGTCGTGACCTGACGCCTGCAGACCCTGGCTGTCTTGTGACCTGGCGCCGGCAGACCCTGGCTGTCTTGTCGTGACCTGGCGCCTGCAGACCCTGGCTGTCTTGTCGTGACCTGGCGCCTGCAGACCCTGGCCGTCTTGTGACCTGGCGCCTGCAGACCCTGGCCGTCTTGTCGTGACCTGGTGCCTGCAGACCCTGGCCGTCTTGTGACCTGGCGCCTGCAGACCCTGGCCGTCTTGTCGTGACCTGGTGCCTGCAGACCCTGGCTGTCTTGTGACCTGGCGCCTGCAGACCCTGGCCGTCTTGTCGTGACCTGGTGCCTGCAGACCCTGGCTGTCTTGTCGTGACCTGGCGCCTGCAGACCCTGGCTGTCTTGTCGTGACCTGGCGCCTGTAAATCCTGGCTGTCTTGTCGTGACCTGGCGCCTGCAGACCCTGGCTGTCTTGTGACCTGGCGCCTGCAGACCCTGGCTGTCTTGTCGTGACCTGGCGCCTGCAGACCCTGGCTGTCTTGTCGTGACCTGGCGCCTGTAAATCCTGGCTGTCTTGTCGTGACCTGGCGCCTGTAAATCCTGGCTGTCTTGTCGTGACCTGGCGCCTGCAGACCCTGGCTGTCTTGTGACCTGGCGCCTGCAGACCCTGGCCGTCTTGTGACCTGGCGCCTGCAGACCCTAGCTGTCTTGTCGTGACCTGGCGCCTGCAGACCCTGGCTGTCTTGTGACCTGGCGCCTGCAGACCCTGGCCGTCTTGTCGTGACCTGACGCCTGCAGACCCTGGCTGTCTTGTGACCTGGCGCCGGCAGACCCTGGATGTCTTGTCGTGACCTGGCGCCTGCAGACCCTGGCTGTCTTGTCGTGACCTGGCGCCTGTAAATCCTGGCTGTCTTGTCGTGACCTGGCGCCTGCAGACCCTGACCGTCCTTGCAGTGTTGCTCGGACATTGGATTCATCCTGATGCCTTCTGTTATCCGATCGCCTCTATGTCTATTCTATTGACGAAGGAAACCCTTTCTTAAGTTCACTGCCCTAGCTCAACGAGCCGCGCAAGTAGAATGTAGTGCATCGAAATGACAAATATGCAGAAAAAGGAAAACATTTTTCGTGGCGATATTTTGTTAAGGTTTACACATATAAAACACTGCAAATGCGGCCGGTATGTACTCAAGGGGTATTTTGGTTCCTTAAATACACATCCCACTTCTTTCTTGCTTAATTCCTTAGATACCATTGCTTGAACAGAGGACAGAAGTCGAGCAAACTGCAATTATGTCAAACCACAAGCGTTTGACAGGCCTTCTCGCAAGTTGCCCCTCTGCCCTGTGATTGGCCAGCGTCCTCTCTCATGGCTAACTCAGGCGCAGCTGTTGTTCAATGCTTCACCCATCGCAAGAGTTACAAACCTGGCTCCGATGGTCGGCCAGTGCGACCTTGCCAGGTACTGTAGACTGTTTCAGCCACCGCAAGAGACGGGCTCGCTCCGGTAATCGGCCATTACAACTCTACCAAATATTGTTCAGTGCTTCAGCCATCGCAAGAGGCTAACTGGCTCAGGCTAGCTGTAAGCGGTGAACAAACGTACTACCTGACCGTAAGCAGTGAACAAACGCACCATCTGACCGTATGCGGACAGAGGGCGTCTAGATTAAGGGCGTTCGACAGGAGGGATGTGAACAACAACACTTAAACCCATTCCCGTGTTGCCTCCCCTCCTCCGGCGAAACAGTGTGGACGGCGCCATTAGCCGTGAATGTGCATAAAGTGTGTCGTGAACCAACCAGTAAACAAACAAAGAAAGGCCTCCCCTCCTCCACCGATATTATTCGTGTGCCAATTCCGAATCGTTTTCGATAAAGGTCTGACATGTCATCTTAAGGTAAACCACAAAATATCGCCATCGCTATCGCAAGAATAAATCCTCTTGGTTTATCACATGATTGGCCGGTTGACAGAACAAAGATTTCGCTATGCTGTAGTCCCTAGGTACTATAACTATGCTGTACTCCCTAGCTACACCAGTGAGCTAAGATTCTACATTTGCATATATGCGCTTTCAACGTTTGCACATATCACCAAGTTAACCTTTAGGAAAAATTGAAGTGTTCATTCGGACCACATTTCATTTCATCGGTCAAGAAACGCTTGAATGCTCTCAATTTTTATGTCCAGAACGTTTTACAACATAGATGGATCGCTTTCGTCAGGATCATCAGCGTTCGTGAACTTGTGAAGTAATCGGGCAGTGCGTTTTCTCCTGCCGCACAAATGCCGGACCAAGCAACCGCAAGAAAATAGCCCACAGCCACAGACACCCAGTCTGTAGTGCTCACAGCCACAGACACCCAGTCTGTAGTGCTCACAGCCACAGACACCCAGTCTATCGTGATCACAGCCACAGACACCCAGTCTGTAGTGCTCACAGCCACAGACACCCAGTCTATCGTGATCACAGCCACAGACACCCAGTCTATCGTGATCACAGCCACAGACACCCAGTCTATCGTGATCACAGCCACAGACACCCAGTCTATCGTGATCACAGCCACAGACACCCAGTATGTAGTACTCACAGCCACAGACACCCAGTCTGTAGTGATCACAGCCACAGATACCCAGTCTGTAGTGATCACAGCCACAGATACACAGTCTGTAGTGATCACAGCCACAGACACCCAGTCTGTAGTACTCACAGCCACAGACACCCAGTCTATCGTGATCACAGCCACATACACCCAGTATGTAGTACTCACAGCCACAGATACCCAGTCTGTGGTGCTCACAGTCACAGACACCCAGTCTGTAGTGATCACAGCCACATATACCCAGTCTGTAGTGATCACAGCCACAGATACCCAGTCTGTGGTGCTCACAGTCACAGACACCCAGTCTGTAGTGATCACAGCCACATATACCCAGTCTGTAGTGATCACAGCCACAGATACCCAGTCTGTAGTGATCACAGCCACAGACACCCAGTCTATCGTGATCACAGCCACAGACACCCAGTATGTAGTACTCACAGCCACAGACACCCAGTCTGTCGTGATCACAGCCACAGACACCCAGTATGTAGTACTCACAGCCACAGATACCCAGTCTGTAGTGATCACAGCCACAGATACATAGTCTGTGGTGCTCACATCCACAGATACCCAGTATGTGGTGCCCACAGCCACAGACACCCAGTCTGTAGTGATCACAGCCACAGACACCCAGTCTGTAGTGCTCACAGCCACAGACACCCAGTCTATCGTGATCACAGCCACAGACACCCAGTCTATCGTGATCACAGCCACAGACACCCAGTCTTTAGTGATCACATCCACAGATACCCAGTCTGTAGTGATCACAGCTACAGACTCCCAGTCTGTAGTGCTCACAGCCACAGATATCCAGTCTGTGGTGCTCACAGCCACATAGATCCAGTCTGTGGTGCTCACATCCACAGATACACAGTCTGTGGTGCTCACAGCCACAGATACACAGTCTGTGGTGCTCACAGCCACAGACACCCTGTCTGTAGTGATCACAGCCACAGATACACAGTCTGTGGTGCTCACAGTCACAGACACCCAGTCTGTAGTGATCACAGCCACAGACACCCAGTATGTAGTACTCACAGTCACATACACCCAGTCTGTGGTGCTCACAGCCACAGATACCCGGTCTGTAGTGATCACAGCCACAGACACCCAGTCTGTAGTGATCACAGCCACAGATACCCAGTCTGTAGTGAGCACAGCCACAGATACACAGTCTGTGGTGATCACAGCCACAGATACACAGTCTGTGGTGCTCACAGCCACAGATACACAGTCTGTGGTGCTCACAGCCACAGATACCCAGTCTGTAGTGATCACAGCCACAGATACACAGTCTGTGGTGATCACAGCCACAGATACACAGTCTGTGGTGCTCACAGCCACAGATACACAGTCTGTGTAGGCGCACATCCGGGCTGACTACGTCACCGAGCGTTGATAGATGTCTGCAGCTTGGCGAAAATAAACACCCGCATCGATGGCCACATGTGCAGCTCATATGTCGGCCAGTACACTAACTAGCCGCCTAGATCGACGGTGCCACCGCCGCATCAGTCTCCCCACCGATCTCCGCACCGATCTCCGCACCGATCTCCGCACCGATACCTGCAACAATATCCGCACCGATCTCCGCACCGATACCTGCAACAATATCCGCACCGATCTCCGCACCGATACCTGCAACAATATCCGCACCGATCTCCGCACCGATTACCGTTCAACAATATCTGCACCGATCTCCGCACCGATACCTGCAACAATATCCGCACCGATCTCCGCACCGATACCTGCAACAATATCCGCACCGATCTCCGCACCGATACCTGCAACAATATCCGCACCGATCTCCGCACCGATACCTGCAACAATATCCGCACCGATCTCCGCACCGATATCTGCAACAATATCCGCACCGATCTCCGCACCGATACCTGCAACAATATCCGCACCGATCTCCGCACCGATACCTGCAACAATATCCGCACCGATCTCCGCACCGATACCTGCAACAATATCCGCACCGATCTCCGCACACGATATCTGCAACAATATCCGCACCGATCTCCGCACCGATACCTGCAACAATATCCGCACCGATCTCCGCACCGATACCTGCAACAATATCCGCACCGATCTCCGCACCATTGTCTGCACCAATATCTGCGCAAATTTCCGCATCAATACAGACATCAATACAGACATCCGCATCAATACATCTTCCCACCATTCATACATATATACCAATCATCTCACCAGTTTCTTCCCGAATCTCCACACCAATCTCCGCATGATTCTTTGCACAGATCTTCACACCATCCCTCACCAACATCTCCGCACCAATATCCCCACCAACATCTACACCTAACTCCACACCAGCCTCCTCACTAGCCTCACTCCAGCTTCCTCATCAGCCTCCTCACTATTCTCCTTACCACTCTCCGTACCAGTATCCGCACCGAAGGTTTGCTAACTGCGGCCTGGTTATGCGTCGTCATAGACCACTGATGCTGTATTAGTATGTGTTCACGTGCTGGCGTACGCGCCTCTGCATGGGTGAATGCAGCAGCGGCAGCTGGAGGAACAGGGGGTGGCAGAAGGCCGGGATGGGCCGTTTCGGTTGTGCGCTGGTTGGAACGATGCTGTTGCACGGTCGGATTGTGTTCGAAGTATATGGGTGACCCAATTGTTGCCGTGTCGGGCAAAAGTTGTCTGTGGCCCTGTCATATGGAGCGTCACGGCACAGTGACCCAGAACGCCATGACGTGGTGATGTGAAATGCTATGATCTAGGGCATGGTGGGACGTTCTGGATCTAGGGCATGGTGGGACGTTCTGGATCTAGGGCATGGTGGGACGTTCTGGATCTAGGGCATGGTGGGACGTTCTGGATCTAGGGCATGGTGGGACGTTCTGGAGTAGCAGTGCGGAAAGTTGAGCGGAAGTTGAGTGTGGAGTAGTGGAGCGGAACCACACTGTTTTTCTTCCTTCAATGTGTTTGTCAGCACACTGAGCTGCCACTGATCCGTGTGGATTTCTTCCTTCGATGTGTTTGTCAGCACACTGAGAGCTGCCACTGATCCGTACGGCGGATCATTACACCAATCGTCAGCCAATGCATACATTGTAGTCTGCAAGAAATTCGCTTTCAACCCGTAATCTTTCGATTCGTAGTCAGTACCACATGCCAACATGCGGGATCAACATGGTCCCATCGGGATCATTCGTGCGGATGCTGAGACGCTCTGTCGTGTTCTTTTATTAGTGGGCATAGATTCGCCCCCGTATTTATAATTGTGCAGGGTATGCAGATCATTCGAAACACCCGCGAGCGGCATCTGGACATCGACCAATGCCATTACCAGCTGGCTGCTTTGCTGGGTCGAAGGCTGGGTGCCACGACGAATGTCTTCTGAATGTGCTGTCCCTGAATGTTACCGCCGCCTTGCCCATGCCGTCTGCGGATTTGACACACGGCATGCCTCCGCTTATCTTGGCATTCATGATTGGATTTGTGCATGGGTAAGCAGAAGCAGGAGGGCGTGCCGTCTACGCCTCTTGCTAGTAAGTGCGTTTTTTGGTCTCGTGCGCTCACATAATAGTACGGTTGTGTCACCGCACCACCATACTGAATCAACGAGGACTTCACTTGTTGGCATGCCACCATTGGCTTCGCTTACACTTTGCAACGCGCACCGATTTGCAAATCCTCACAGGATCATCTTCTCGCCAAAGCGGAGCCGTGGCGTGCTGGTGTCTGGTGACAGCCTCCGTGAATATATGCATGACCCATTTTGGCACTGCCAGCTTATTAAATACTGATTGTTTACGTTACGTCACTTTCGCCCTTCCCGGCACCTTCCTTTGCCGTTGTGGCTGGTTTATATACACGCCACAGCGTCTTTCTGTGGCTACATCTCTCACTGGTTACATTATTCCGATACTGTGACCGCTGCGCGGGGTAAGCGTAGGTGAGCTGGAACCGGCATCGCTAGGGAGAGCATCCAGGGGATTTGGCCAGTGGCATCCGCACCAGGCTTGCATCCCTCAATGCATTGCTTTTTATCGAGGGTGGTGTTTTCATGACAGAGCACTTACCGGTCGGGAGGCTGTAACATTGCTTCTCGCTCCCCCTGGGACATGAGCGTAACGAATTGTGGTCATGGAGGTTTATTAATTGTGCTCATAGCTGGTGAAAATTGTCTTACGGCACTAGTTTTCCTGTGCTCTGCAAGTATATGGCAACCGGACAGTATCCTTGACCTCATTTTAAAGACAAGAAAATGCTTTACAAGGCCAGCGAGATTGCGCTAGTTCTTAGCGCGCATTGTTTGTTGGTGTTGGTGCCCGTCGATTAAGTCGGCTATATCGGTTACGTCGGATACGTTGGCTTCGTCGGGCTCAACAAGACGCATAATAACCAAACCGGCCGTTCGTCGATGGACGGATGTCATGCCATATGGCATGACATATAACACATGACACATTACACATTACACAGACACAAACACATCATACAAAACAGCTGCCAAACGTAACTGGTCGAAACGCAATTAATGTCTAGGCAATCCTCACCAATGCATTCGTGGCGTCCATTGACATTGACCAGTCCTGGTGACATCACCCATTGACCGGGCCTAGTGACATCATCCATTGACCAGTCCTGGCCACATCATCACCCATTGACCGGGCCCGGTGACATCACCCATTGGCCGGGCCTGGTGACGTCACCCATGGACCAGACATGGTGACGTCACCTATTGGCCAAGCCTGGTGGCATCATCCATTGACCAGTCCTGGTGACGTCACCCATCGACCAGTCCTGGTGACGTCACCCATTGCCTAGAAGTGTAACAAGTGGGACACTCGGCCCCGTCCGTTCCGTGAGGAGACGCGGTCATTGCGGTCTCTGAGTCAGGCCACAGGTGGTCACTGAACCTCAGCTGCGGCATATGACGGCTGCCACATCCTTCTGGAAGCGGGCCCGACCACTGGAGCCGGTGCCCGCCTGGACCTGCTCACTGTACCCGCCTACGGGACAACCGTGCGCCTCCTCCACCCCGTGGTACAGGTCAGATGACCGCCCCCTGGCCTGCCGCTACAGATCCACGCCACATCCTACCAGCGGACTGTGGTGGAGGCGAGCCACGACCCGCCGCACGCCAAGCCTGTCAAGGCGGCTCAGCTGGACACTATGCTCGGCAATCTGCAGGAGGACATGAACAAACAGGGCGTCAACACCACGCACAAAGGCACGTGTGCCGCCTGCGACAAACCCATCGCTGGTCAGGTGAGACGTCCAGGCACCCGTCAGTGTACCGGTCAGTGTACCGGTCAGTGTACCGGTCAGTGTACCGGTCAGTGTACCGGTCAGTGTACCGGTCAGTGTACCGGTCAGTGTACCGGTCAGTGTACCGGTCAGTGTACCGGTCAGTGTACCGGTCAGTGTACGGTCAGTGTACCGGTCAGTGTACCGGTAGTGTAGTGTACCGGTCAGTGTACCGGTCAGTGTACCGGTCGTGTACCGGTCAGTGTACCGGTCAGTGTACCGGTCAGTGTACCAGTCAGTGTACCAGTCAGTGTACCGGTCAGTGTACCGGTCAGTGTCCGGTCAGTGTGCCGGTCAGTGTACCAGTCAGTGTCAGTGTACCGGTCAGTGTACCGGTCAGTGTACCGGTCAGTGTACCGGTCAGTGTACCGGTCAGTGTACCGGTCAGTGTACCGGTCAGTGTACCGGTCAGTGTACCGGTCAGTGTACCGGTCAGTGTACCGGTCAGTGTACCGGTCAGTGTACCGGTTGTACGTTGTCCGGTCAGTGTACCGGTCTGTACCGGTCAGTGTCCGGTCAGTGTACCGTCAGTGTACCGGTCAGTGTACCAGTCAGTGTACCGGTCAGTGTACCGGTCAGTGTACCGGTCAGTGTACCGGTCAGTGTACCGGTCAGTGTACCGGTCAGTGTACCGGTCAGTGTACCGGTCAGTGTACCGGTCAGTGTACCGGTCAGTGTACCGGTCAGTGTACCTAGCAGTGTACCGGTCAGTGTACCGGTCAGTGTACCGGTCAGTGTACCGGTCAGTGTACCGGTCAGTGTACCGGTCAGTGTACCGGTCAGTGTACCTAGCAGTGTACCGGTCAGTGTACCGGTCAGCAGTGTACCGGTCAGTGTACCGGTCAGTGTACCTTAGCAGTGTACCGGTCAGTGTACCCGGTCAGTGTACGGTGTACCGGTACGGTGTGTGTTACCGGTCAGTGTACCGGTCAGTGTACCGGTCAGTGTACCGGTCGTGTACAGTGTACCGGTCAGTGTACCGGTCAGTGTACCGGTCAGTGTACCGGTCAGTGTACCGGTCAGTGTACCGGTCAGTGTCGTGTACCGGTCAGTGTACCGGTCAGTGTACCGGTCAGTGTACCGGTCAGTGTACCGGTCAGTGTACCGGTCAGTGTACCGGTCAGTGTACCGGTCAGTGTGTACCGGTCAGTGTACCGGTCAGTGAAGTGTACCGGTAGTCAGTGTACCGGTCAGTGTACCGGTCAGTGTACCGGTCAGTGTACCGGTCAGTGTACCGGTCAGTGTACCGGTCAGTGTACCGGTCAGTGTACCGGTCAGTGTACCGGTCAGTGTACCTAGCAGTGTACCGGTCAGTGTACCGGTCAGTGTACCTAGCAGTGTACCGGTCAGTGTACCGGTCAGTGTACCGGTCAGTGTACCGGTCAGTGTACCGGTCAGTGTACCGGTCAGTGTACCCAATGACGAGACCTACTACCTTGAGGTCACCACAGATCAGCCAACCATGCTCTTTGTAGTTGAAAGCAGACAACAAAAGTGCCATGCTGTTATGCGTGTCCAACAGGAATCGACGCGATTTTATTGCCGTTGTTCAGAATAACTGCCTTCAGGCTCCTACTCGAGGAGTCTATGAACAGCCTCCATTCTACCTGGTTGTACTCTGTACCCATTGCTTCTACTAGGCCCGCGATGTTGTTGCAGTAGGCTAAAGAATATTCTTCGTCGAAGGTAAAGTATTCTCTTAATTCTTTTTCGCGATTCCGATACCAAAAGAATGTCGTTTCAGACGCCAGCAAACGTTTCTCGCGGAGCCGTGAACCCAGTAGCTGAGCAGATTCCTTGGACAAGTTCAGGTCCCTCGTTAGGTCATTGAGCTCAGCTTGGTTCAACGGTACCGGTCGATCGTTCTCGGTCGGTTCATATGCACCAGACGCGTCTGTGTTCATTTCATCCCCACTAGAGTCGAAAGATGACTCGATGTCGACATCGGGTTCAGGGATGGGGACATCTGGACCATGAGGGACTGGCGTGATGGCTGATGGCACATCCGGATGTTTTACATGCTTCTGTTTCTTTCGATTTACTCCTTTCAGATCTGCCATACAAAAATAGTAGTCGGTGGTATAATCCTTTCCCTCCCCCCACACCATGGGAATGCCGAACGGCATGGATTTCCGGATCTTGTTCTTCCAGGCTCGTAGGCCTTCCACGCATGACTTGCAGCAGATATGAGGGCCAAACGGCTTGTCCTGATCACGAAGTTTCACTCCTGGTAGCTCCGTTGGTTAGAGCGCTGGCCTGCACCGGTCTCCCCTGTATTGGCAACACAGGGTTCGAGTCGCTTCGCGCGCTCGCATTTAGCCCCCGGCCGGGAGTGTCAGTTGGCAGCTGGCCCGATAAGGCCGGGGACGAGCTACCGGGCGGCCGTGTCGGTGCATTGGCGGCACGTTAAACTTTCGGTCTAAATTCTGCCGTTGAACTGGAGCTCATGGATCGGGTGGTGGGGCCAGGGTTCACGCAACAAGCTCTGCTTAGCAATAGAACCCTGGCTCCTCAAGCCGCCCCAGCAACAACTCGGATCAAATTTATTTATTAAAAAAAAAAAAAAAAAATATGCGTGGTAACTCTTTTTTACAAAGTCGGTTATTCTCACTTCTCTCCGCTACTGATATATCATACTGCAGTGTGCATACTGATATATCAGTGTGTGAGTTGTTATCTTTGACGTAGTGTGAAAACTTGAGCTAATCGAGAATAATGGAAAATATTTTCGGATTCAGCACACGAAACTTGTATTAGAGCAGCGGAGAAACTTCCGACCTTTTGAGAAAAAAAAGTTTTGAAACGCAGGCCAGTGTTATTTTGGCTTAAGGGCGCATCAACTGCTACTGGTTATGTAGCGCCCAGTGCACCGGTCAGTGTACCTGACAGTGTGCCGGTCAGTGTACCTGGCAGTGTACCTGATAGTGTACCTGGCAGTGTGCCGGTCAGTGTATCGTCACTGTACCTGACAGTGTGCCGGTCAGTGTATCGTCATTGTACCTGACAGTGTGCCGGTCAGTGTATCGTCATTGTACCTGACAGTGTGCCGGTCAGTGTATCGTCATTGTACCTGACAGTGTGCCGGTCAGTGTATCGTCATTGTACCTGACAGTGTGCCGGTCAGTGTATCGTCATTGTACCTGACAGTGTGCCGGTCAGTGTATCGTCATTGTACCTGACAGTGTGCCGGTCAGTGTATCGTCATTGTACCTGACAGTGTGCCGGTCAGTGTATCGTCATTGTACCTGACAGTGTACCGGTCAGTGTATCGTCATTGTACCTGACAGTGTGCCGGCCAGTGTATCGTCATTGTACCTGACAGTGTACCGGTCAGTGTATCGTCATTTTACCTGACAGTGTGCCGGTCAGTGTATCGTCACTGTACCTGACAGTGTACCGGTCAGTGTATCGTCATTGTACCTGACAGTGTACCGGTCAGTGTATCGTCATTGTACCTGACAGTGTACCGGTCAGTGTATCGTCATTGTACCTGACAGTGTGCCGGTCAGTGTATCGTCATTGTACCTGACAGTGTACCGGTCAGTGTATCGTCATTGTACCTGACAGTGTGCCGGTCAGTGTATCGTCATTGTACCTGACAGTGTACCGGTCAGTGTATCGTCATTGTACCTGACAGTGTGCCGGTCAGTGTATCGTCATTGTACCTGACAGTGTGCCGGTCAGTGTATCGTCATTGTACCTGACAGTGTACCGGTCAGTGTATCGTCACTGTACCTGACAGTGTACCGGTCAGTGTATCGTCATTTTACCTGACAGTGTGCCGGTCAGTGTATCGTCATTGTACCTGACAGTGTACCGGTCAGTGTATCGTCATTGTACCTGACAGTGTGCCGGTCAGTGTATCGTCATTGTACCTGACAGTGTACCGGTCAGTGTATCGTCATTGTACCTGACAGTGTGCCGGTCAGTGTATCGTCATTGTACCTGACAGTTTGCCGGTCAGTGTATCTGATGTTGTACCTGATAGTGTTCCGTCAGTGTACCTGATAATGACTGAGTGTGCCTTTGACAGTGTACCGGTCAGTGCATCATCATTGTACCTGACAGTTTGCCGGTCAGTGTATCTGATGTTGTACCTGATAGTGTTCCGTCAGTGTACCTGATAATGCACCTGACAGTGTGCCTGATAGTGTACCTGACAGTGTACCGGTCAGTGTATCGTCATTGTACCTGACAGTTTGCCGGTCAGTGTATCTGATGTTGTACCTGATAGTGTTCCGTCAGTGTACCTGATAATGCACCTGACAGTGTGCCTGATAGTGTACCTGACAGTGAGCCGGTCACTGTACCTGACTGCACCTGGCAGTGCGCTCGTCAATGTAGGACCAGCGTACCCAGCAAATTGTCTGGTTCATATTTGACAATAAGATGACATTCTGATTTCAAATATCAAAAATATCTATAGTTCAGGTAACTGACTGCAACCTTGTTGCTTCTATAATAATATTTTATCTTACAAATCGATGGCATGAACCATGAATAATAATCTTGGTTGTAATAAAAAGTAATCCGACTTTATAAGCCTGTAATTGCAAGCGTCTGTGGACAGTACAAACGACCCTACTCTTTTTCTTCACCAACAATGCCCTGGTCTGTATAATACATGTGTATTTTACATGCGGAAATGGTATGCTTGATCCTTCGAAATTATGCATACCTTCATGTGTGACGAAATAAGCGAAAGTAGCGAGATTATACAAAAAAGGGATTATCAATTTGCTTCTTCATAAGTATTTTAGAAGTGTGATATTTGTAAAGTTTTGAAGATCTGCATTAATCGATTTCGTCAACGCCATTCGTACGCGCTATGCTGCAAGGCAGTCGGATGAAAATTTTGTTGTATTTGCGCATGGAGTGGGCGCAGAAGTACGGCTGCGACAATCGCTCTTCAGTAACAATCAGCATACACCGTACATGCCTTTGACACCGAGCTTATTCCGCGAGTTGGCACGTGCGAAGTTACCGTTACGGCCGAGCACGCTCTTCAGTTCCGTCATTCTTTCTGAGACGTAGTAAGTGTTGTCAAAGGTCAATGCCATTGGCGAGCAATGATCAGCTTGAACCATGTTCATTCGTTGTTGTATTTTAGTTGACAGCGTGACAAAGCTGCCAGCACTAAAGATCAACACCTGGCTTTTACTTGTGACAAACATGACACCCGCGATGGAACCTGAAATGGACGTCTTGAGATGACCTCTGACATATAACCTCGCCATGACCATGACCTTGACTTGACTTGACTTGACATATAACCGCTTGACACCTCTGACACTTGACTTGGCCGATATCCCTGACGTTTGACCTCTGACACGTGACTGGCGGCTTGCAGGTCATCACGGCACTCGGGAAAACCTGGCACACAGAACACTTCACCTGTGCACATTGCAACGAAGAGTTGGGCACCAAGAACTTTTTCGAGCGGGACGGCCGACCCTACTGCGAGAAGGACTACCATAACCTGTTCTCGCCACGATGTGCCTACTGCGAAGGACCCATACTGGATGTCAGTATCAACCTCATGAGATGCAGATATCCGCCTCTGTTTTCTCTTATTTTATTCCGTAGGTCTGTCGATGAATGCAATTTCTTGCAATTTCCAAGCAATTTCCAACAATCTGATGAACAATTGAACAACTTGATGAATAATTACCACAAGCATATTTATTTGGAACTTAAGAGGTGTCCTTGTTCTGTTATGTTGAAGAAGCTGACCGCGTTGCCCTTCACCTCCGTTTTGAACAGCGCAAAGCATGGCATGGGTAAATTTGATGTTTTGATGCTGTCGAAGCGTGACCTTTCGTACTGTAGAGAGCTGTACGTTTTTGTATGCACTGCATTCCACCGCTGAGGCCACGCTGACGTTTTAACCCTCATTTGGCCCGGGTGTGAACACTTCGAATGAAGCAGGATCGCAAATTCTCGCTGTCCATTTAATAAATAACAGCACCACAACTGGACCCGTGTAGCACTGTGCCTCCACACGCGGCTGCTCGTGTTCCAGAAATGTGTAACGGCACTGGAGCGAACCTGGCACCCGGAACACTTCTTCTGCGCCCATTGCGGCGAGCCGTTTGGCCACTCCGGCTTCCACGAGCGCGACGGCAGCGCCTACTGCAGGACCGACTATTTCAGCTTGTTCGCTCCTCGCTGCGGCGCTTGCACCCAGCCCGTCATGGAGAACTACATCTCGGCACTGAACAGCCAGTGGCACCCGGACTGCTTCGTCTGTAAGGTGGGCACCAGCTGAATCTATCAGTGTCATGAGAGGGATGCTGTGCTGGGCTAGGGAGGATGGCTATCTGCTGTGCTGGGCTGGAGAGGACGAGACCTGCTGTGCTGGGCTGGGGAAGACGGGGATGTGCTATGTTTAGCTGGGGAGGATGGCTATTTGTTGTAAAGACATAAAGACATAAAAGATTAGTGCAGCTATGAGCCACAAGGGCCCTTCTTGGTTGCACTCTGTACACTGAACCAGTTGCCCCCCAAATCTGTCAATCAGCCCTCCCTGTAATACTGAAAAGCAAGCCCTCTATTCTTATAATGAGTGTCTATGCTGTTTTTAAAGATGTTAAATGTGCTGCTACTGACAATGTTTTCTGGCAGCTGGTTCCAGTGTTCTACTACCCTGTTCGTGAAGAAAGTCTGCCTTAACCTTGTTCTGCTGTGGTTAACTTTAATTTTGAATTTATAACCTCTAATTGCATCATTTCTGTTCAATTCAAACATTTCCCCAAGATATCCCCTCTCCAGACCATGGAGAAATTTAAAGACCTCGATGAGATCTCCTCTCAGCCTTCTGTATCTAAGTGAAAACATATTCAATTTCTTCAATCTTTCCTCATATGCCAGGTTGCTTATGCCATTAACCATTTTTGTAGCCCTCTTTTGTACTCTCTCTAAAAGCCAACAATCTTTTTCATAGCTAGGAGACCAAGCTTGGATGCAGTATTCCAAATGTGCCCTGACGTATGCACAGTAAAGCTTCCTGATCACTTCCTCACTTCTGTATGATACATTCCTATTTATTGCCCCGAGCATTCTCAGTGCCTTCTTCCTGGCTTCCTTGGTCTGTTCTTATGCCCCCAGTTTTGTGTTTAGAATAACACCCAAATCCTTCTCCTGTTGAGTCACTGATAGCACTTGGCCACCCATCAAGTATGGAGCCTTCATATGCTGATTACCTACATGCATGATTTTGCACTTATCAAAATTTAATTTAATTTGCCATTCTTCGGACCACTTCACAAGTTCGTCTAAGTCTTTTTGCAGCCGGATATGCTCATCTTGACCTGTTCTTGCCCTAAAAACCTTCAAATCATCGGCAAATTTCAAAACTTTACTGCTTAGTCCACTTTCAATGTTATTTACATATATAATGAACATTAGTGGCCCCAGTACTGACCCCTGGGGGACTCCACTCAGAACATTTTGCCATGATGACTTTCTACCATTTAGCACCACTCTTTGCTGTCTATCTGAAAGCCACAACTCTATCCATTTTAAGATGCTACCTGCAATACCATGGGACTGAAACTGTATCATTAACCGTTTATGGGGTACCTTGCCAAAGGCCTTGTTGTGCTGGGCTGTGGAGGACGAGACCTGCTGTGCTGGGCTGGGGAAGACGGGGATATACTATGTTTAGCTGAGGAGGATGGCTATTTCTTGTGTTGGCCTGGGGAGGACGATATCTTCTGTGCTGGGCTGGGGAGGACGGACGGGAATATGGTATGCTTAGGTGGGGAGGACGGGGATGCTGTGCTGGGGCGAGGTGGGTGGAGCTTGTCGTGCTGTGGCAAAACAAAGTGGGAGTTGATGAAGGAACTGAACTCGGTCGTCAAGGAAGGTTTGAAATTGTTGAAACAGGAAGATATGCTTCAGGCTGTTGGCTGGCAATTATGGATGGGACATTCTGGGAGATACGGCAGCTGGACGTATTGAAATAGAAAGCAAGATATAAATGCCATTTATTTCTAGCATGACAAAATTGAGTTTGATTAGGTCAAGATATGAAAACAAGAACGCCCAGATCAAAAGGATGAACTCTTGTCAAAACGTAATAGTCTTGGCCTTGCTGACCTGGTGTCTCATTTCATCTTCCTATGTGAAAACAATCTTAGCAACAAAATAAAAGCGTGTATGCTAAGCCACTTTATTTCCGTGCGCTGCGGCAGATAAATTTTGGCTCCTATGCCAAAAATGCCTTACATTGCACATATTATTACCTATGCCAACATGTCTTACACCTTACCGATTACGTATACCAAAACACCCTACACCTTGCACTGCACAGATTACCAAAACGAACATCACCCTACACCTGACATCTTACACTGCATATATTGCCTTTACAAAAAACACCCTACACCTGACACCGTACACCTAACATTCTACACCTGACACCATTAACTCTACACTTGGCGCCCTACACATGGAGCTCTACACCTGATAGGATACACCTGTCACTCCACACCTGGCGCCATACACATGATACTTTACACCTGACACCATTCACCTGATACTTTACACTTGACACCATACACCTGACACCGTACACCTGGTACTCTACACTAGACACACTACACCTCACACCCTACACTGCACAGATTCGCGTCCTCCTTTATCGGTGAAAAAGAAGAGTCGCGCACTACCTGTGCAGTAGGCGGATCGTGCATAGGTAGTGCAGGCCATATACGCACCAGCACTCATTGTTGGAACACTGTTAGTCAACCGAAGTACGTAAGAATAAGTTGAAGTCAAGCACTTCACGGAAGTATTTATTAACAGATAGACATCGTTATCTGTTATAATTAATGCCTGATTACTCATTGACCTGTGTCTAAATTCCACCGGTGAACTTGCACGGCTGTGTTATCTGGTGGACTGCTGTCTAAGTCAACAAAACATCGTTCCTTTTACCAGCCTGCTCTCGTCGAATGAGCTCCCAACACACAGCAGCTCGACACCCATCTGAGCCCACCACCCGGATCGATTATTTTTTCTGGAAGCTGTCGCTGTCGACTGAATCTAGCGCTTGGTCCTCTTGGCTAGTCATTGCTCAAACGATCGATTTTGATTGTTTGCTGGGCGAGCGCCTGCAGAAATGCAAACCCACCAGGGGCGACCCAGATCACCTGACAGGTCGGGGTACAGGGCCACCAGGGGCGACCCAGATCACGTGACAGGTCGGTCCACGTGGCGTTCACTGTATGACTGCCAACATGTTCTCATATTTAGGGCTATGCTATTATATGGCTGTTAGCATGCTATTGCTGTCGACATACCCTTCCCCTGGTAGGAATAATGGTGATGCCAAATATGCCTTTCAATATAGCGAATTCGGACCAAATCGACTGCATTGAGAGCAGAGAAGCTGGTATGTGAACAGACATTGGCTTGCTTCGCCTCCCAGAATCTCATGTGCCCAGTGCGTAAGGTCTCGCACCGCATTAGTCGACTGAGACAGCTCTCTTGTACATTACCGGAACTATTTGTCGACCTATTGATGCTGGCCGGGTGGTACTAACCACTTAGGTACTATTGGACTTAGCTGAAGCATTTGATTGCGGTTGGCCGGGTGGCTCTGTTATTTCTGGTGGACTTACCTTGTGATCAAAATGTTTGATTGACGCTGGCCGGGTGACACCACTGTGCCTAGTGGACTTACCTACGGCATTTTATTGATGTTGGTCGGGTGGCACTACAGTATCCAGTTGACTCGTATAAGGCATTTTATTGTTGCGTCACGATCCCATTCTTAACCGTCACCGGGCCAGGGCGGAACGCGCAAGAGCACCATCTCCCCGTCCAAATGAGTAGGCTGCGGACACGAGACATTGCGTACTTTTTATGCATCTATTTTGCATATCCTACCAATTTCAAGTCAAGATCATCACAAATAATTGATCCGGGACTGACGAAGAGAACAAAGTTCCAAAATTGTTAAAGTACCGCCTTTCAGAATGATTACAACATATCAACACCAAGCATAGAATACGTCGTTGTTGCATCTGCACGTGCACCTTGTCCTGGGACCTGTCCCGCCCCCATGTTTTTTGTTTGTTTGTTACAGGGACAACACAATAGCTCTGACTGACGAATCCCAAACAATGCAACACTCGCAGCACCATGAGTAAGCACCTTGCCAATATGAACGCCATAAACATCGTATACATCAGATACATCGTATACATTTGTGAACGTGATCACCAATCACCATAGTGACGAGATTCATAAGGAAAGGACGAGAACGTCAAGAATCGGTGTGCCAGTTGAATGGCTCCTTTTGGAAGCATCGCCTTCAAATATGCATTGATGGCAATACTCTTGGACTCATCAATCCCAGTCAACAAGCGACAAGACGACTGGCCGCCTGGACACTGTCATAGCATCTGTTGCATTTGTATTTGATAGCAAGATTTCACCAACCCTTGGCAGGCGCGTATGCAATCGATTTCATATCGTAACCTCGCTCCATTTATCAGTCACCCACACCGGGCCCGTATCAAGTGTCAGGCCCATGAGAGCACGCGGCGCGCGCTGGTGTGCATATCAGCACATGTGCCGATACACACGAGCCCATAACGCATGCTAAATGATTCGGGTCGTGTGTCGTGTGTGACTCTCTGGTGCTTGTCCGACCTGGTGGCTGTGTGATTGTTCAGTCGTGAAGCAAGCCCATCATACCACCAGCCAAATTATACCACCAGCGCGGCGGATATGAAGTCTGAATCTGACTTCCCTAATTGCCATTGTTTATGTTTGGATTAGCGTCAGCTGGTTGCTGCGCACTGTGCTCAGCTGCGAGACTATTCACTATTTTTACACGATTCCAACCAGCAGCGCAATCGATTGCAGCACCTTAGAGTCGAGTCGATTTCACTCCCGGCTGCAGCTCTGTCTGGCTCTGGCGCCACATCCGCCGCCACCTGGTGGTGACACACGCCACAGCAGCTCTGCCTGGCTCTGGCGCCACATCCACCGCCACCTGGTGGTGACACACGCCACAGCAGCTCTGCCTGGCTCTGGCGCCACATCCGCCGCCACCTGGTGGTGACACACGCCACAGCAGCTCTGCCTGGCTCTGGCGCCACATCCGCCGCCAGCTGGTGGTGACACACGCCACAGCAGCTCTGCCTGGCTCTGGCGCCACATCCGCCGCCAGCTGGTGGTGACACACGCCACAGCAGCTCTGCCTGGCTCTGGCGCCACATCCGCCGCCAGCTGGTGGTGACACACGCCACAGCAGCTCTGCCTGGCTCTGGCGCCACATCCGCCGCCACCTGGTGGTGACACACGTTACAGCAACTCTGCCTGGCTCTGGCGCCACATCCGCCGCCACCTGGTGGTGACACACGCCACAGCAGCTCTGCCTGGCTCTGGCGCCACATCCGCCGCCACCTGGTGGTGACACACGCCACAGCAGCTCTGCCTGGCTCTGGCGCCACATCCGCCGCCACCTGGTGGTGACACACGCCACAGCAGCTCTGCCTGGCTCTGGCGCCACATCCGCCGCCACCTGGTGGTGACACACGCCACAGCAGCTCTGCCTGGCTCTGGCGCCACATCCGCCGCCAGCTGGTGGTGACACACGCCACAGCAGCTCTGTCGGCCTCCCGGCAACGTCCCGGCCGTGCGTCGACACCGCACTCACGTGCATCCAAGATCATCACCGTCATCAGCGTGGCTCACGCTGACTTGTTTACATCATTTGGGAACATCCTCACAGTAGACGCCGGCGCGCGTCCGTCCCCCTTCCCCACCCTGACACACCGCGTCACGTGCGCGGCCAGGGTGTTGGCAGCACGCGCGTACAGATTTAGGTTCGCTGCAGCGCGCCGCCGCCGCCGCCGCCGCCACCGTCGACCGTCGACCGTCGTGTTTTGGCTGTCCCGTGCGATGCTATATCGTGTTTTGGCTGGCCCGTGCGATGCTATATCGTGTTTTGGCTGGCCCGTGCGATGCCACGTGATGTGTTGACTCGTGACGTGCAATCCGTCAAGGATCGGTGGGATGTTCTTCGCCGCGTTGTGGAGTGATTGAGCTGTTGAGATGCGCCGGCGATTGCGGGTGGAAGGAATGGAGGGTTGGGTGCTGAGAGGGGGAGGCGAGGTGAGGACTGCTGTGTTGTGCCCTGAAGTGTCAACTGAGTAACATTGATGCGACGCGTCATAGGGTGTGAAATGAAGACGGTGGTGTTATACACGATTGCTCTTCAAAGTATATTTAGGTCTTTTGGTGAGTATGTGAATTCATTATATGCAAGCAATGCCATCTTGTTTCAGTAATAGGCATCAAGGCATGCGATTTAACCTTCAGCAATTTCATCTTTCGGACAGTGCTTCTTTTACGTCCTAAATGCATGTGTATGCAGGTGCATAGGTAGTTAGCTGATGACAACTCCCAGTGGATCGTCGCCATGTGGATACAGTGAACAAACGTTCCACTGCGTGTCAAGTATTACTGGCAGATACGGCTAAGTAGTGTTCCTTAACTTGGATTCAGACGGCCACCAGACCGAATTTGCAAATCACTAGGTGGAACAAATCTCACCTGCTCAGCATGCTAACTGTATGCACTCAGTTGTTAAAGCGTACCGGGAAATGAGAGCAATTTAATTGACATTGACTGTATTTGCTACGATCTAGATACCACCTCATGACCGTCATGTCTCGCCACGTCGTCACGAGGTCATGGGGTCACGAGGTCAAACGTTGGAAATGCTGACATTTTATCACGGATGTTTCATTAAATCATTTGTATTCTCAAAGATGCCTAGTATGTTACACTTCTTTGTTATTGATGAAATATCCATTGCCAAAGATACCCTTGTTTTATAACCTCAAAATAATTTCAGAGTCTACAATTCCGAAACAGTTTTTGTACACAAATTTTGTCCAAATATAAACTGGAATGCATCAGGAGTGTTTTGCAATCGTCTACCGAATATACCGAATATTCCATGTTCGGGTAAGTGGACAATGCTAAGGTTTGCTTTGCCAGCCCATCTGCTTCCTTAGTTCCTGGAATGTTGGCGTGGCCTGGATTCCAGAGGAAGGGAAAGTTGTTTACGTCGTGAGACATGGGTTGCTCATTGATTTGAATGGATTTGATCATTGATTGGATGCGCGCAGTGATATGTGCTGCTAATTAACTGAAGGACTAATTTGGAATCTGAACAAATTACTATGTTTCTTGTTTTGCGCATCTTGCGCTGCTAAGAATCTCCACTGATGTGATTCTGATTTTTTTCCGAGAACAAGTATTCGACCTTTGGTTGACTGCGGGTACAGAATGGCATGGTGGGCGGCCAAGCTACAGTGGTGGGCATTGTGAGGTTAAGAGGTTGAGTTTGTGAGGCAATGCTATGAAAGAGTCGTGGCGATTCGAATACTGAATAGTGAGAATTTGCGCCCAAACCGGCTGATGTTGTATCTATCGGGCCATCACTGTGCCGGATGATTCTGAATGGACTTAATTATAATGTGGTAGTGGCACAGTTGCTTTGTCACAGAGCAGGCGAGGTACGTCTGAGTCTACTAGAAGACTGCCTATCGGTGTGGTGCTGAGCGCTCCTGTAGCTGCTATAATGCAGTTGGTTTGGATGGTTTCTATGTTTGCTCAGTGTTGGCGAAATGGTAGCAAATATGCTGCTGGTGTATTATATGATGGGTCGTATTAATTCCTTGTAGAGTCGCAGTAGTGTTTTTCTGCTATGCCTCAAGCTGTACCTGCTAGTGCACGGAGTAGGTTGACGCACCTCGCACATCTCTTCGAGATGGCATTGATATGTGTGCTCAAGCTAAGGTTTTGGTTGAAATGTATTCCTAAGAACTTGACACTTCTCACCTGTTCGACGGCTGTGCCGTCGAACAGGTGAGAGTAAAGTTGTCGAGGTGATGCAAAGTTGTCGGCTTGGGGCTGAGGTGGCTATATGTGACAGTGACCAATTGTTCTGCGGACAGGGTGAAGCTCCAAGCTTTGCACCACTTTGCTGTGTGGTTTAAAGCTGTTTGAATGGTCTTCTCAGCTTTTGGGGAGCATTGTGTTGTTGTCCAAATAGCTATGTCGCCAGCGAAAAGTTAATGTTGGTGATGAGTTAGTGTGATCAGCAAGTATGTCGTTAATCACGACGAGGAAGAGGCTGGTGAGAGCACGCTCCTGCGTCAGGCCCGGATCCTGAGGTGTGGTGCTTGATGTGGCGCTGCTGCATCGAACCTTAGGCGTACTGTCTCTGAGAAAGTTGAGAATGAAGCGTACCATGGGTTCGCGCAGGTTTAGCATTGGGAGTTTGTTTGCTAGTGTTGATGACTTGTGCATTCGGTCGAATGCAATAGTTATGCCTAAGCATGCAGCTATTGTTGTGTGTTTGGTGTGCATATCATTTTTTGTTTATGTCGTGCACTATCCTATTGAGATTGTCTGCGGCTATTTTTGACGATGAAAGCTGCACTGAGATTCGTCGAACATGCTTTTTGGTTCCAGAGAACGTCGCAATTGTACGGTGACTATTCGCTCGATCAGCTTACTAGCGCGGCTTGTAAGTGACATAGGACATATATACACTTTTGAGGTGGAACTATATTTCTACAGCTTTTGGGATGTGACGACTACGCTTTCCCACCATATAGAAGGAAGGGTGTAATTTAAGTACATATCATTAATGACCGCAAGTAAGTACGTTAGATAATTCTTGCCGATCTATTTGAGAAAAAACCTGGCAATGAATGTCGCTCCGTCCGACGTGCTTACACCCTTGCTGATGGTAAGACTAAATTCATGCATAGCGAATACTTGCTGTATTGTGCTGTCAGAGTTCAGATTTGTATTGGAGACGAGGGCATCCAGAAAGTTTGCAATGGTAGTGTCGCGGGTGTTGCTTCCTGAGACACTGACGAAGTGCAGCTTGAGGTGGTCCATGGCTTGATGTGGGTGAGTACTGTGCTGTGCTTTCACCGTCAGCTGGGGAATAGGGCCTGATGGTGGGTGTTTCAGGTTGAAGCGCTTAAGCAGGTTCCAGATTCTGCCGGTGGGAGTGAACTTATTTAATTGTGACGCGAAATATTTCCAGTATTTGTGGTGTGTTGCTCGAATTGCGCAAAAGCAGTGTTTTTTTTTTTTGGGGGGGGACTGTCTGTACGCGGATAGGTGTGCTTCGCACACGCGTCTCTTGTGCTGTTTGTGGGCGCGGCGCCGGGCTGTGATTTCCTCTCGACAGTCCGAGGTCCACCACGACGCTGATGCCTTTTTTAGGTATATTACTTTTCGGGACTATGTCTCGTGCTGTTGAGCTGATGGCCCTGAACATTGCTTCGATTTTGATGTTCTCTAAACTCGCAAGGTTGAGGTTCACCTGATCCTGGAATTTTGCTTAGTCCGCTCTTTGCGAGTTCTAAGATGGTTTGCATAATTTGGCGTGGTGGATGTTGTCCATGCTGAGCCTAGTTATGATGGGTAGTGGTCGCTCAGCCCGGGAACGTCTGAAACTGACCAGTCAAATAGTGAGTTTAATCGTTGGGAGCAGCAGGTTAAGTCAATACAGCTGTCTGATCCTCCTAAGGTCGGGTTGTTGCGGGTGGCAGCCACGGTGTTAAGAAGTACTATGCTATGGTGCGAGGTAAACTGGCGAATTTCGCGGCATCCAGTGTCCGTCCGATTGTTTGCCAAGGAGTGTTTAGCGTTAAAGTTTTCCATAATTATAACTGGTGGGGAGCCTGAAGCAACAAATCACTCAATTATCGTGGTGTGGGGCTGCAACTGACGGTAAGATGTATAGTGGGTTACATTTGTGCCCATTTTCCAAATGCAAACTGCTACGCAGTTCAGAGGAGAAATTAACCTTGCTCGACGATGAGGTATGCTATCAGCGAGTATGGCTGCGCCCCATTTCCGAATTGAACCGTTTACGTTGTCAACATTTCAAGTGTGGTCTGAAACGCTGCTCGAAATAGAATATGTGTCTCGAAGTTTTGCTTCTTGGAACGCGGCTAGTACTGTTTTTTTTAATAAACGAAATATGATTTAAACTCTTGGAATTTTTTCGGAATGCCACCGGTATTCCACTGGAGAATTGCCGGGACCCATTTCCGAATGTGATTGATGTGTGTTGTTGTTCCATACAGGGATGGGGTCGCGCCGGGGGAAAGTTGGATCCGGTGGATGGTGAGGGTAGAGTGTGGTGAGTCAGACAAGACTGGTTGCCGAGCTTTGGTGATACGACGAGCTGGGAGGGGGAGGGGGGTGAATGGACTGCATGGCAACGGATGCGGGTTTTGCGCTTGGGAGGCGATGGGCTCGGTATGGATGATTTGGTAGGCATGGTGGGCTCGGTATGGATGATTTGGTAGGCATGGTGGGCTCGGTCTGGGTGGAGGCATCGGACGAGGTTTGGGGATGGGCTTGGGTGGTAGCGCAGAAGGTGGTGTGATTACGTATTAATGAAGACATCTTAGGCCGACACATGCTATGCATTACCTAACGCTGGATAGCGAACATCTTTTCACATATGACACAACACAGAAACTACAGAAACTGCCAAATACGTATCTTCTCTCCATACCTGGCAATTGATTTAGATTAGACAGTTGCCACCGATATTCATGATAGCGATCACTATCCAATTGAATTAATACCCATCCTTTCAAGCGATTCAAATATCATACCAGGTTGTATCATTCGCGGGAAACCTTCCAAGGCTGACTGAACGAAATGTCAGGAACTTGCGCATTTACAATATACCCCAGACATTTATCCAGTACAAAACATGAACTTAATGATCAACACACTTTTAGAAGCAGCGTTTCCGGAAATTACACTCACAAAATCCTTTCACAAAATGAAATCCCGTAACCTGGTGATGTCCTGAAGTAGCTCAGTCATTGCGATAAGAAAAGGAGCATTTCGGAAATATATACGACATCCTGTTGAACAAAACTGAATCAGCCGTAACGATGAACTTGCAACGTTACGTCCCATCATTCGTTAAGCTTGATGCCGTTCGTGGACATCGCATTCACAAAAACTCACTTCGAAACGCATCTAAGCAAAATTTGAGGACTCATTCGCCGTTTATCCGGACGCGCTCCAATTAAATCACTCCCTGCCCTCAAAATAAAAAATGTCACCATTACAAAAGAACACTCAGTAGTCAACACAATACTTCATAACATAGCCCACAACAACTCGAATGACAACGACCGACCTGATTTATTACGAAAGGCACAAAATACTTTTTGCACCACTTTCACACTATTCGATTTTGCGAAAACTGAAATATGCCATGCACCTTTTCAACTTTCTGAATTGGAGCATGCCATTTCCTTCGCCGGTAACACATCCATATGGCCTGATAAATAACATTAATTTGTTTTCAGACATTTGCCTCACCACACCAAACATTGCATTTTACAAATACTTCATTCACTATGGTTAACTCATGTCCTTTTCGAAATCTGGAAGGAATCTCCGATAATATCCATCCCAAATCCTGGCAAAGATTAGTAATGTTTACACCCATTGCCAACACCAGCTGCTCAGGACAACTTTTTGACCACATGGATATTATAAAGACATAAACACATAAAGACATAAAATATTAGTGCAACTATGAGCCACAAGGGCTCTGCTTGGTTACAATCTGGACACTCAACCAGTTGCCCACCAAATCCGTTGATCAGCCCTCCCTGGAATATTGAAAAGCCAACCCTCTATTCTTATAATGATTGTCTATGCTGCTTTTAGAGATGTTCCATGTGCTGCTACTGACAATGGTTTCTGGAAGCTGGTTCCAGTGTTCTACTACCCTGTTGGTGAAGAAAAACTGTCTTAACCTTGTCCTGCTGTGGTTAACTTTAATTTTAAATTGTTGACCACCAATTGCATCAGTTGTGTTCAATTAAAACATTTCCCCAAGATATCCCTTCTCCATGCCATGGACAAATTTAAAGACCGGGATGAGATCTCCTCTCAGCCTTCTATATCTAAGTGAAACATTGATGTTGAATTGTTGACCTCTAATTGCATCACTTCTGTTCAATTCAAACATTCCCCCAAGATATCCCTTCTCCATGCCATGGACAAATTTAAAGACCTGGATGAGATCTCCTCTCAGCCTTCTACATCTAAGTGAAAACATATTCACTTTCTTCAATCTTTCCTCATATGCCAGGTTGCTTATACCATTAACCATTGTGTAGCCCTCTTTTGTGCTCTCTCTCTAAGAGCCAACAAACTTTTTCATAGCTAGGAAACCAAGCTTGGATGCAGCATTGCAAATGTGCCCTGACATATGCGCAGTAAAACTTCCTGACGACTTCCTCACTTCTGTATGATACATTCCTATTTATTTCCACAAACATTCTCAGTGCCCTTTTCCTGTCATCCTTGGTCTGTTCTGATGCCCCAAATTGTGTGTTTAGAATAACACCTAAATCCTTCTGTTGAGTCACTGATAGTACTTGGCCACCCATCAAGTATGGGGCCTTCATATGCTGCCTGCCTATATGCATGATTTTGCGCTTATCAAAATTTAATTTAATTTGCCATTCTTCGGACCACTTCACAAGTTCGTCTAAGCCTTTCTGCAGTGAGATATGTTCATTATGACCTGATAATGCCCTAAAGACCTTCAAATCATCCGCAAATTTAAAAACCTTACTGCTTAGGCCAATTTCAATGTGATTTACAAATATAATGAACAGTAGCGACCCCAGTAATGACCCCTGAGGGACTCCACTAAGAACATTTTGCTATGATGACTTTGTACAATTTAGCATCACTCTTTGCTATCTGTCTGAAAGCCACAACTCTATCCATTTTAAGATGCTACCTGCAATACCATGGCCTGAAGCTGCATCATTAACCGTTTATGGGGTACCTCGTGAAAGGCCTTACTAAAGTCAAGATATGCTACATCAACCTGACTTCCCCGATCAAACTGTTCTGTAGCGAAGTTAACAAAAATCTAAGAGATTTCTGAAACACGACCGCCCTTTTCTAAACCCACGTTGAGTATCTTGAATCAATCTGTTTCCATCCAGATAATTAACTATTCTACCCTTGATAATTGATTCGAGTACTTTGCAGACTAGGGATGTGAGACTTACTGGCCTATAGTTTTCAACTTTGCCTCTTTCTCCTTTCTTGAAAATAGGAACTATATTTGCCTCTTTCCAATCCGATGAAATTTCATTTTGTGAAACTGATCTACAAAATATTATACCAAGTGGAAATGCCAGTTCCCTTTTAGCTTCCCGCAATACCCTACCATAATCATCAGGTCCTGCTGCCTTATTTGGCTCTATTTTCCTGATATGATTGAAAACAACATCACTATCAATGAAATCAACATCGTTTGTCCGATCACATGTCACTGAACACATGTCAGTGTACGGTCGGCAGATTAGTAATATCTTCCAATGTAAACACTGATTTAAACTGCTTGCTCAGCTCCTCAACCATCTCACTATTCTCACCCAATATAGTCCAATTTACTTCCAGAGAACCAATTGTGCTGGAAACTTTACTCAGCTTGTAGGAACTAAAAACTTTTTCCTGTCCCCATTACAGTTCCTAGCCAAATCCAATTCTTTTGCTCGCTTTGCTGCTCTGTTTTTTTTTTGCTTCACAGTATCTCTAGCTTTTCGATATGCCTTTAGATTAACGACATTTGGGGCTTCTTTAAAGACTCTAAATGCAGCTGTCTTAGCCTTAATTGCTTTTATGAAGTCTGGTGCAAGCCATGCTGGCTTTCCTACACCTATTTTGCGCCTTTGCTTTCGAGGGACATGTCTAATCTTAATTTCCTTCAAGTAAGATTTGAACTTTTCCCACATTTCACAGGCATTTAAATTGAAGAATTCTTGTTCCCATCTTATGGCAATTATAAAATACAAGGTCCAAGAATGAGCCATGTCTGGTAGGTACCGTTACAAACTGGTGTAGCAACAGGTCCTCCTCAAGGCATTTCGTAAATATTTTACATGATGGGAGGCCAACACCAACATTTTCATATCCTTTTAGATTAAAGTCACCAAGAATAAGGCACTTCATCTGAAAGTTTCTACTGATTTCCTCACAAATCACCTTATCAAACTCCAGTTGCCGATAATGTGGTAGGGTTCCTGATCGGTAGAAAACTCCTCTCATCAGTTTATTGCTTTTGCCTTTTCCAACAGCGACATCAAGCCAAATGGCGATGTCGATGTCGCTGTGGCAGCGACATCAGACACATTTTTTTCACTACACCTGATACGTTTTGAGAACTGAATAAGCTATTCACATAGAGCATTAATTACACTACCCCCTTTCACTGCTGGACCCCTATTGCACGAAAACATATTGTATCCCTGGATGTCATAGTCCTGCAAGTTATCTTCAAGATACCCCTCAGTGACTCATGCCTCCGTGATGCAAACAAAATCTGGTTACTCCTCAGCAACATAACACTCGAACTCAAATTTGGATCGAATACTCTGATCATTAACCTGCGCATATCCGGGGGGCAGATATCTGCCCCCTGCGGTTTTGCCTCATTTGCTGCCAAACTAATCGGGTTAGCAATGCCAAACGCATAGCTGTTCAATGGTCTTTATGGTCTTTTCCACATATACACACACATTTTTAATCCTGGGTCATCTCAGGTCAGGTCACCAGGTCAGGCGAAGTGACTCAACTACACTCGGAGTTCTAGGTGGAATAACTTCCACAATAATTGGGCGATTGATTTCAAACTTATAACATGTCATCTCATTACGGACCATAATATGAATATCGTTTTTTTTCGTAGCATTGACCTTAGGCCAGGTCGCGGCCATGGCTTTCCCATTATAGGGTTATGGTAAAATATACAAATGTTTCCTGGTTGCATATTTGCGCTCGGAATAATCTCACAACGGTTGTGGCATGTAGATGGAAGCTATGCTCAATGTTGCCGCTGACATTTTTGCTCAGTGATCTCACCAAGGTCTCTGAGGTCACCTGAGACCACTGCACATGTCTGCGCATTATATCGCACTGCATTGAGCTAGAAGGCTGAAATTACAGTCATTGTGCTTGTATCGCCAGGACGTGTCGATTGATACATTACATGACCTCCCTAGGCGCCTTCATGACCTTGACCTGAGGTCATGAGTTCATTACCATGACCTGAGCTTCGGTTGACCTGACCTTAAACTACACCGCCTATTGTCGGTAGAGCATTTCAAGGACTGTCCAATAGCATTCGCCGTTTGTTCCTATCTGTTACAGGTCCTGAGATATGTGTCAATAACTGAGTCCCACCTAATCCGGTCGAATTTGACCTATGATGACCCAGTGACCTGAATGTTGACCTGAGCAAAAAATGACCGAAACACTTTCGATAGAGCCCGTTACCAGCTATCCAACGCCGTTTTCCGTTTGTCGCTAGCTAGCATAGTTATAGAGATCTTAGGGGTAGTCATCTGCCCCCCACCCCGGACATGCGAAATCGGCGCGGACGTGCGAGTCTTAAGCATTGTATACTTATCACATTTTCTATAATCATGTTTTGCTTTTTCATGCTAAGAGCTCTTTCATCACTGGATGAACTACCACTCTGCCTGCTTGAGCTACTGCTGTCCCTGTTTGATGACTTTTGGATTCCATTGCCTTGGCTGTCACTATTGGCATATCCCTGAGCTGGCAATGTCACTTCATCCCTCCCCACCCAATTTCCTAGTTTCTCTGAAGGACATGCTCATACACTTTCTCTAACACATGCACCCTCTTCTCGGAGAAGTGCAGACCATCCCTCCGATAGAGGTCCCATGATACATAAAACCTTCACCACTCGTCAACGAAGGTGAAACCTAACTCATGACAGAGCCTACCTACCCTGGCATTGTCTGCCAGTGTCCCAGAGCTCACATTCAGAGGAGGCTCCAGCCCTAGGCAAAATTGCAGTTACGATGACTCTCCTATTGTTATCCTTCAGAGTGGCCAGAAAGGCCCTGTAGTCCTGAGCTGCTCCTCACTCCTAGCAAAACCTATGTTATTCACCCCTACCTGTACTACAACTGTGCTAAACTGGTGATCACTGGTGGCCTGTGCCACCACTTGGACCAGGTCCTTGACCTTAGCACCAGGCCTAGTGATGTACCTCCTGTCCCTCCTGCCTTTACAGAATACCCTATACAAATGTCGCACACGAGAATCACCTACAACCAGCACTGCATCCTTACTACTACTATCCCGGAGGCAGAATAGTGCCTGGAACCTATTCGATGTTGATATGCCTGCTTGCTGGGCAGTTCGATTCGGCTTCCTCCCGCTCCTACCACCTGCCACCTGCCACTCACTGGTCTTTTGTTTAGGTTCGCGTCTCCAAATCCTCCACACCCTGGCCTCATGTCACTGCCCCTATTGTGACCTACCAGAACTAGCCCTTCTCCGGTTACTAGTAACACTCTCCTATAGAGATATTCCAGTCACCTCCACAGTAGGGAAAGCCTCAACTACCTGGTAGCCTGTGACCATCTGGGAATAGGATGTCCCTGCTGTCGACTGACCCCTACATATTGCTTTTTCTTGCCTGCCCTGTGCAACAAGGGCAGCCTTGAACTTGGGAAGCTCTGCCTTAAGGGTCCTAGCCTCTTCCTCTAGTGCCTGCATCCTGGTAGAAACCATCCTTCAGGCTACAGCTTATTGCTAGATTTAGATTGAAATTAACTAGTTAAACAACCGACAAAGATCGAGTAAACAACCAACTATTATTCACTATAAATGGCTACCTCCTATACTGTCAGATAATGATCTAAGTACCTCAAGAAGACGAACACATTAAGCAGAACTATTAAACAATTGTTTTTTGTTGGTTTTTCTTCTTCTTTAAATTAAATGTCTGATCTAATTGTCTTCTTGACAAGTAGACAACTAGATGAATATCATCTATGATATCACTTATGACTAGACAGGAAAATGAGCAGAAGTCAAACAGCACTTCTGAATACCACAAACTTAGTATTAAACTCTATCTTATGGGCGCTACATAACCAGTAGCAGTTGATGCGCCCCTAAGCCCAAATCCAACCAATCAACAATTCAAACCCTATCTTAAACCTAAACACCAAAGAGACTATGCACCACAAAATTAAATAAAGTATGTTAAGAAAGTATTAGTATTCTCTAATGTAGCTTATAATATCAACACACAGAAAGGACAGCAACAGGCTATCTACAGAAAAAAAAGAAACAAGGACTTCCTTTACGAACGAAACTACACTGTGAACGCCACAATTTCAGGGCTATCTAATAACCTTGGAACCTTGCTACAATTTCCAACTGAACAAAACTAAATACTAAACTACTAAAAAAAGAAGAAGCCTATATTCGTCTACTACACCGATTGTAGATGGAGATATACCTGGTGTAATTGAAGCTAGCTATTTAAATCCTAAACTGTATCTTAGCCACGAGGCCACGCCTAAAAACAAGATGGCGCTGGGCAGCCACGCTAAGTTGATATAGTATAATTTGCGTGTTAAAAAAAATATGTTTCAGATAAGAACTAAATAAATATTCACAGAAGTAATTGCTAAACACCTATCCATAGCTTAGCCTAGTGTACCGTCCCGTTCTGCAACGACTTATCTGGTAAGTTGGAGCTCCCCGCCAACGTGCTTCCACCGTGGCACCTGGCGGGAAACTCCACTGAATATTGCATACAACACTGAATTGGCACCTGGAAACAAATTCTCTTCCATCTCCATTTCTGTCATCGCTCGTTCCGTGTTGCAGGACTGTCAGCGTTCGTTCCGTGTTGCAGGACTGTCAGCGCTCGTTCCGTGTTGCAGGACTGTCAGCGCTCGTTCCGTGTTGCAGGACTGTCAGCGCTCGTTCCGTGTTGCAGGACTGTCAGCGCTCCTTCGAGAACGGTTCGTTTTTCGAGTATGAAGGCTATCCGTATTGCGAGACGCACTACCACGCTAAGCGTGGCTCTCTCTGTGCCGGCTGCCACAAACCAATTACAGGCGAGTACATGGAATACCCGAACCCATCACGGGCGAGTACATACATCCACCACCGCCCATCACGGGTGATAACTCGAACCCATCATGGGCGAGTACACGAACCCATCACGGGCGAGTACATACATCCACCACCGGCCATCACGGGCGAGTACACGAACCCATCACGGGCGAGTACACGAACCCATCACGGGCGAGTACACGAACCCATCACGGGCGAGTACACGAACCCATCACGGGCGAGTACATACATCCACCACCGCCCATCACGGGCGAGTACACGAACCCATCACGGGCGAGTACACGAACCCATCACAGATGAGCACACGAATCCCCAAAATGCATACGAACGCATTACAGACGATCATCGATGATCCCGGAATCAGGGATCGCAGCAGGTGATGAAAAATTTAATTAATATGATTATGAAATCCGTTACTTGCAATTGCATTAAAAGTCAACAATCCTTTTTAGCTTACAGTATTGTCAGTCTCAGATCAACGCAATACAGCTTTCGCATATTTTCTTTAACACGACGTTGGAAAAAAATGGTACTCAAAAGATGATGATAAGAAGATGCTAATAAAAAGTCCGACCGGACATGACATCTTTTCTTTCCCACACATGAACAAATGCAAAAGTTAAAATCGTTGTTATTGCACTGCTGATGGTCACTGTTGGCATTGATGGCTCGCAGATCGAGTGGACGTGCATTCGATCGTTTGCTTTGAACTGTGCAGTGCTGTCCTTTTAACGGTGTTCTTGGTGCTGTTATCATGGTTGCAGGGCGCTGTGTGACGGCCATGTTCAAGAAATTCCACCCGGAACATTTTGTCTGCTCGTTCTGCCTCAAACACCTGAACAAAGGCACATTCAAGGAGCAGGCGGACAAGCCCTACTGTCACCAGTGCTTCGACAAACTGTTTGGGTGACCAACGCGGCATCCCACGGCGTGCCAAGGTCGGGTCAGAGGTGCTGCTAGAGGGCCCGGATGATGCCGAAGCTGGGGTGGAGATGGTGTAGAGGTCATGACCGATATGGGGTCGCAATCGCCTCAAGTGTGGTACTGACGGGTCAGGGTCGGCGCGGTTAATATCAGCAGCGGTGCCTGTGCCAAATGAGGTACCAAGGTACAAAATGCGATGCCAATCTGCTGAATGTAGTGCCGGGGAGGTGTCGGATGCGTTGTCGGGTGCAGGCTAGACGTGCCAATGTCATGTCGACGCATGCGACGCCGCGCCGTCCGACGTTGCGTGACCAGTTGGCACGGCACGTGCCAGGTGTGCACCTGACGAGAGCGACATCTGACACCACAGGCCAGACCAGAGCTCACAATCAGTACCCAGTCACCAGTCTCTCTTACTCGCACTCTCACCCTTAGTGGATTTGGAGGCATGAGGTGAACCAGGCGAATGTGGCTCGCGAAGTGTCATGGAGCACGGCAAATCCACAGAATAAGCGAGATGCATTTGTCGCTGTCTCGCATCTTGCACAGAAGCACGTGACGTTGCGTGGCGCAATGTCGCCACCGAAGATGATGTGGTCCAAATGGCAGTAGGACGTACTTCCTAGACAGTTCATCGGTAATGCGGGGATACGTAACAGAACATTTGCTACTCTGCTGCCGGTTATGCCTTTGCCATTCGATTAGCCTAGAGGCATTTCGGACCTGATCCTTTACGACTAGGAGAAAATATAGCAGAGGCTTGCCACCGCCACTCCGTAGCCTGCTGTGCGACTCTGTTGTGTGGGATGGCGCGCTGATGTCGCTCGCACGTGTGCGACTCTGTTGTGTGGGATGGCGCGCTGATGTCGCTCGATGGACTTTTATGTATTGCGTTGCGACTCTGTTGTGTGGGATGGCGCGCTGATGTCGCTCGCACGTGTGCGACTCTGTTGTGTGGGATGGCGCGCTGATGTCGCTCGCACGTGTGCGACTCTGTTGTGTGGGATGGCGCGCTGATGTCGCTCGCACGTGTGCGACTCTGTTGTGTGGGATGGCGCGCTGATGTCGCTCGCACGTGTGCGACTCTGTTGTGTGGGATGGCGCGCTGATGTCGCTCGCACGTATCACTGTGTGTCGTAGTAACTGATAAAATTCCACCCGCCGATCCATGTAGGGCGTTGCTATAAAATTTCCGAGGGTAGTCAAGCAGTACGATCGATATCTGTTTGCTATTCTGGTAAGTGACTAACACTTAGTGTAACATTGTCGCAATTGGGGTGTGACGTGACGCTTCCCTTGACATGGAATGGTTAAGTGTACCACCCTACTACCAGAAACTGGCCGCTCTGATGTCCATGCCGACTAGGAGGCAGGCCATGCTGGATGCAGTACGAATCAATCTACGTGCATACTTGTGTTCTCAGCTGGTAATCAACCTTCCTCACCGCACCGTGTTATGGCTGCTCTCAGCAGCCATAACGAGCGACGTCGGAACTCGTGGAAGGGATCACCCGTGTCGTGTCCACGCGTCACGCGCTCCACCGCGGAATGCCTTCGTTTGTTACAGCATAACTCGGCTAGATGTATGTATGTCGGGTGTGCGGGCCTTGTGTGTAGGTGGCGCTCGTGCATGCTCAGTGTTTCGCCAGTGCGCCACCAGGGCCACTGAAGTCGACCAGTCGTGCACCACGGTACCACGCCACAGTCGGAGAACGTGCCGACCGTACAGTGGCGCCGACAGCCTGATCGGGACCGCTTCTCTCTGTGCGAGTATCTTATCAAGCGCGTCACAACTCACAATACATAAATGGCCCAATGCTAACGTTTGTGTCTACGGTAGAGGTGTGCTGACTGGACATGCAATCTGCTGTACTGGCACCAGACGAGTCCAAATCAAATGCCGCGGACTTGTCGATACTCGAGGTGGAGAAGTCTAGGCTTCGATCTTGATAGGTAAGGAGATCAGGGTGCACCGCACGCTTGGCATACTTGCATTTTGCAGGACCATTAGTCTGAAAATAGCAGCCAGACTGTTATTTTTGGGTGTTAATCTCCCTATCTCAATTCCTGAATTCGGACCCAGTTTTACAAGGATCACAACACGTTTTACTCTGGTTTGGTAACGACGAAGTCTTGCAGGCTATTGCAGTATCGTGCGCTACGAGTGCATTTCGTGTGCTCTGCCACCTATTAGCAGAGCCAGGCACTAGATGTTGTACTCTCACTTGTAGGTGGCGGTAACATCAGGTAGCGTGGCAACTGTGCGGATCAGCTGACCTGAATGGGTGCGACACTGACCACGGGTGGCGCCGGCTACACCCGGTGTCGGACTGGTTAGTCACGGACGGCCGTCGGCCGGAGCCGGTCCGAGCTAAGATCTGCTTTTAAATTGGCGTTAGAGGACTGAGCAAGGACGTCAAAACGAGAGTGGCATTTGAGAGCGTGTTGGTGCGGACGACACCTACAAACGAATTTCCGGGGAACCAAGTACCACAGGAACCGCTAGGGTCAAGGAGTCATGACTGCACCTCCATTACTGATACCATTGGTAAAGTTAACCATGCCTTGGCTGGAGCCTTCGCCCCACCATTATTGTCTTGGCCCAGCCAGATTTTTCCTGTCTCAACATGGAACCCTATGGGATTGGCCCACTGTGTCGTGAGCCGCACTGTATGGGATGGGCCCCCACCATTTCGTATCCATCACTGATGCATGAGGTATTCCGTATCCATCACTGGTGCAATGAGGGTATTCGGTGTCCATCGCTGATGAATGAGGGTATTCCGTAGTCATCATTGATGCAGGAGGGTATTCGGTGTCCATAGCTGATGCATTGGATATTCCGTATCCATCCAGTTTATTCTGGTATAACTTAAAATGTCTTCTGAGCTGACGGCAGATATTTGAAATAGTATTATATATTTAACCGATTTGGTACGCCTATATTAAACAGCTTCAGACATGGCTTCAGACAACCGTGTCATATGATTCAGATTCAGATTCAGACATTAAATGGCTTCAGACAACCGTGTCATAACTCTGCATAAACTTAGCATATCTGCAGAGGTAACAATGTCCACGATTTAAAATTCGTTTCCTCCATGACCAACTAAAATGCATAGCATGGAGGAGCAGACATGAACAGCAGACAGCAGACATCCTTACCGCTGATGAAAAGTCACGTAATGTCTTTCTTTTGGGAAAGTACCTTTCCTAGCGCACGGAAAAGGCAGACAGACAGACATACATTTAAGAACACGAAGTCCAAGAGAAACCAGCTACTCTTAACACATGGCCGATTTCATCCGTACTTTCCTGACTGAGGAAAGTCACTGTACATCATTAAAGGCAAACACTTTAATGACTTAATTAATGTTTTAGACGATCAGAATGCAACAACTCCAGCAGGCTTCCTGAATATTTGTATAGGTATGAATGCTTTCATTTCAAAGGAACTCAGCCACTACACAGTTTGTCATATCCTTCCAACATACGCTTATCGCGACATACCGAACTTTTTTCATCACCATAATATGAAACGAATATCATAAATGGATGCAATGTACCATATGGGCAATATGGACGCATAAGTCTTCCCTTGTTCGCATATTGTATTCCCCTCCAGCTGTTAATCGTTCACTCAGAACACGGTGGACCCCATAGCGAGTACATTTTAATCACGGTACAGTTTCGTTCATGTGCAACCTTGAAAAGTGAAGCTCACGTGAAAAACTAAGTACGGGCAGCGCAAATAAGCTAAGAATTGAGCAGAGTCGGTGATATAGAGTAGATCGAACTAACAGGAAATGACAGGCGGACCTGCATTCATCGCGTTTTTTCGTATCAAACGCCGGTACTTGTCTTTCTCCTAGCGAAAAAAAAATTCGAAGCCAAATGAATCGATGCATTGCGCCACGTTTATATTGCAGTAGTAGCCAGCAATATTCTCAATAAATGAAACGGCACGAAAACTCTCCCGATTGGCTTAGCGTGACAAAATTAAATATCCCTAGTCGATTGGAACTATGTAACGCCACACGGATCAACTCCAGAGCTCGGAATGACCTTACGATAACCCGCCACCTGACAATGACCTAAATATAGGTGTACAACACATGCACACGACAGCGTGGCACACTGCCACAGACGTCGGGGGAGGGAGGGAGAGGCTCTCCACCGTCGGCTGATATCGGTAGCGGGCATAAGTGAGCCGTTGGAGCCTGGCTAGGCTGTTCCGGGCTTACACCGCAGATCCAGACTGGGACCAATTTGGCTCCCACTGGGCCTCTTTCCTCTCCCCTTCTTCCTACTACGGCTTTCTCACTGGCACTTGTCGGACTGCTCTGGCACTCTCCTGGTCTCAAGTGAAGAAGAGCAGGTCGCACATAGGACTGCGGCTAACTGTGCGGTTAACTGGAGGGGACCTGGGTGGGTAGAATGCAGCGGACGTGGAGAGCATCGGGACAGCGGATCAGACGTGGAAAAATGGAATACAGTGAACGTGGATAGCACCGGGACAGAATGGAGTGGACATGGACAGATGGATTGGAGTAGATGTTGATAGCAACGAGATAGAGTGGAACCAACGTGGATGGATGGATTGGAATGGACCTGGATACATGGATTGGAGTAGGGCGGGTGTGGCTAGATGGACTGGAGTGGAGTGGCACGGGTGTGGATAGATGGACTGGAGTGGACGTGAATAGCATTGGGACAGAGTGGAGTGGACGTGCATGCTCAAGCGACGAATGCGATCAGACGAGGACAGCCGTGTGGCACGCTGGGGTGGATGTTGCTCAGCGGCCTGGCGATAGACACGGAGAGTTTGGCGGTTGATCAGAGCCGCCGTGAGGCAGCACCACGTGAGTCCGAGCCTCATGTGGAGAGCGGCACCGCCCAGTGCAGCAGACAGCAGACAGCAGACAGCAGACAGCAGACAGCAGACAGCAGACAGCAGACAGCAGAGAGTAGCAGTTCGCCGTGCCGACGACACTTGAGAGCAGCAGCTGTTCAGACGCCGCCCGCCTCGCCATGGATCTTCATCATGTGCTCGGCGTACCTGCCGACCGAAATCATCCCGCTGGGAAGTAGTCCTTGTTCGCGGTACCGAAGACGCTGACTCTGGACAGGTGACTACGATTCAAGTGACGAGTCGGTGCGGCTGAAGGCAACACACATCCAGCAGGACGATTCATGTAGGGCTCAAGACAGCATAAAACAAGGCAATTATAAGTCCATGCGAAAATGTGAAGTACCTGAACACATTGCTGACGCTACTAATGAAAACAGTCTAAACGTTCTACACCACATATTATATGGCAGGATCTACGTGTAGTTCCAAACTTGATATCTTGATATTGATTTATCCATTTGTATCAGTAGATCAAAATGCGACGACTCCAGGTAACTATTATATATATTTCTGCAAAATCAGAACATCGCATGTCGGTGATATTGCAGCAGGCTTAATTGTGAGTTCGTTTTTGTATAAATGTTTCAATCACCATATCAATGGGATGCGTACCCTTACCTCGCATTTCTGGGGAAACAACACATTCTGCACCGTCTGGGAAAAGAATGTCCGACCTTTATGCAGGTCAGTGGTAGCCCCGATTGTCTGCGATATTGGGGCGGATGGGGCGGATGGGGCGGATGGGGCGAATGGGGCGGGTGCCCATCTTCAACAAGCATGCCTGGCAGATGGATTCTCAAGCAAACACTCGACCTTACCAGGCTTCAAATACACACGCAATTAAGCACACAGAAGTGTGTAGGCGTAAGAACGCATGCACGTGGCACGCAACTCTGCCTCAGCTCCAGGTTACCACAGGCTCATGTCGTCCATCGAATGCCAGTGACTACACAGGGGCTGGCCCAATCACCCATCAGTGGCAACAGGGCAGCATCAACAACATAATTTCTGATGAGGCAATGGAAATGAAAATCAAGGTACATAATATAATTTCCAAATTATTTCATGGATAGCAGGAACAAGCAAGGTATTCGGTGCAAACTGGGAACTTGACAATTGTAATATATGCATCCCAAAAATGGTCATGCAATACTGCAGCGGACTACAAAGTCAGATGCACGCGACTTTTCGCCGAACTGACCATGCCGACTGTGACAGACACCGCATAGTCCGGCCCCGGGCCCGAGGACTGCGACAGACACCGTACAGTTCGGCCACGGATCCGAGGACTGTGACAGACACCGTACAGTTCGGCCCCGGACCCAAATACTGTGAGAGACACCGTACAGTCGGGCCCCTGGCTCGACGACTGTGACAGACATCGTACATCCCGGCCCCGGACCCAAACACTGTGACAGACACCGTACAGCCCGTCCCCGGGCCCGAAGATGCAATAGACGCCAGATATCCCAGCTCCTGTCACAAACGCCAGGTCCATGTGCTAGATGTCGGACAGCCCAACCACTGATCTGAGGACTATGACAGACGCTGGCCAGCCTCACCTCTCTGCACAGTCTGAGGACACCTCACGACGGTACATCTCGTTGTAGGCCATCTTGTAGAGGACGACGAATACCAGCAGGTGCAGCAGAAGCGTGTACATAAAGGCGACCGTACGCGCCGCCTTACTGGACAGTACCAGCCGGCCCTGCGGCAGACGTCAGTCACACTGTCACACCTCTGCACCAGCCGACATCACAGTCACACTGTCACACCTCTGCACCAGCCGACACCTCAGTCACACTGTCACACCTCTGTACCAGCCGACATCACAGTCACACTGTCACACCTCTGTACCAGCCGACACCACAGTCACACTGTCATACCTCTGTACCAGCCGACACCACAGTCACGCTGTCACACCTCTGTACCAGCCGACACTACAGTCACACTGTCACACCTCTGCACCAGCCGACATCACAGTCACACTGTCACACCTCTGCACCAGCCGACACCACAGTCACACTGTCACACCTCTGTACCAGCCGGCCCTGCGGCAGACGTCAGTCACACTGTCACACCTCTGTACCAGCCGACATCACAGTCACACTGTCACACCTCTGTACCAGCCGACACCACAGTCACACTGTCATACCTCTGTGCCAGCCGACACCACAGTCACACTGTCACACCTCTGTACCAGCCGACACCACAGTCACACTGTCATACCTCTGTACCAGCCGACACTACAGTCACACTGTCACACCTCTGTACCAGCCGACATCACAGTCACACAGTCACACCTCTGTACCAGCCGACATCACAGTCACACTGTCATACCTCTGTACCAGCCGACACCACAGTCACACTGTCATACCTCTGTACCAGCCGACACTACAGTCACACTGTCACACCTCTGCACCAGCCGACACCACAGTCACACTGTCATACCTCTGTACCAGCCGACACTACAGTCACACTGTCACACCTCTGTACCAGCCGACACTACAGTCACACTGTCACACCTCTGTACCAGCCGACACTACAGTCACACTGTCATACCTCTGTACCAGCCGACACTACAGTCACACTGTCACACCTCTGTACCAGCCGACACTACAGTCACACTGTCACACCTCTGCACCAGCCGACATCACAGTCACACTGTCACACCTCTGCACCACCCGACACCACAGTCACACTGTCACACCTCTGTACCAGCCGACATCACAGTCACACTGTCACACCTCTGCACCAGCCGACATCACAGTCACACTGTCACACCTCTGTACCAGCCGACACCACAGTCACACTGTCACACCTCTGTACCAGCCGACCCTGCGGCAGACGTCAGTCACACTGTCACACCTCTGTACCAGCCGACATCACAGTCACACTGTCACACCTCTGCACCAGCCGACACCACAGTCACACTGTCACACCTCTGTACCAGCCGACCCTGCGGCAGACGTCAGTCACACTGTCACACCTCTGCACCAGCCGACATCACAGTCACACTGTCACACCTCTGCACCAGCCGACACCACAGTCACACTGTCACACCTCTGTACCAGCCGACATCACAGTCACACTGTCACACCTCTGCACCAGCCGGCCCTGCAGCAGACGTCAGTCACACTGTCACACCTCTGCACCAGCCGACCCTGTGGCAGACGTCAGTCACACTGTCACACCTCTGTACCAGCCAACACTACAGTCACACTGTCATACCTCTGTACCAGCCGACACTACAGTCACACTGTCATACCTCTGTACCAGCCGGCCCTGCGGCAGACGTCAATCACACTGTCACACCTCTGCACCAGCCGACACCACAGTCACACTGTCACACCTCTGCACCAGCCGACACCACAGTCACACTGTCACACCTCTGCACCAGCCGACACCACAGTCACACTGTCACACCTCTGTACCAGCCGACACTACAGTCACACTGTCATACCTCTGTACTAGCCGACACTACAGTCACACTGTCACACCTCTGTACCAGCCGACACTACAGTCACACTGTCACACCTCTGTACCAGCCGACACTACAGTCACACTGTCATACCTCTGTACCAGCCGACACTACAGTCACACTGTCACACCTCTGTACCAGCCGACACTACAGTCACACTGTCACACCTCTGTACCAGCCGACACTACAGTCACACTGTCATACCTCTGTACCAGCCGACACTACAGTCACACTGTCACACCTCTGCACCAGCCGACACTACAGTCACACTGTCACACCTCTGTACCAGCCGACACTACAGTCACGCTGTCATACCTCTGTACCAGCCGACACTACAGTCACACTGTCATACCTCTGTACCAGCCGACATCACAGTCACACTGTCACACCTCTGTACCAGCCGACATCACAGTCACACTGTCACACCTCTGTACCAGCCGACATCACAGTCACACTGTCATACCTCTGTACCAGCCGACACCACAGTCACACTGTCACACCTCTGTACCAGCCGGCCCTGCGGCAGACGTCAGTCACACTGTCACACCTCTGTACCAGCCGACATCCAGTCACACTGTCACACCTCTGTACCAGCCGACATCACAGTCACACTGTCACACCTCTGTACCAGCCGACACCACAGTCACACTGTCACACCTCTGTACCAGCCGGCCCTGCGGCAGACGTCAGTCACACTGTCACACCTCTGTACCAGCCGACACCTCAGTCACACTGTCACACCTCTGCACCAGCCGACACTACAGTCACACTGTCATACCTCTGTACCAGCCGACACCACAGCCACACTGTCACACCTCTGTACCAGCCGACACCACAGTCACACTGTCACACCTCTGTACCAGCCGACACCACAGTCACACTGTCACACCTCTGTACCAGCCGACCCTCGGCAGACCTCAGTCACACTGTCACACCTCTGCACCAGCCGACACTACAGTCACACTGTCATACCTCTGTACCAGCCGACACCACAGTCACACTGTCACACCTCTGTACCAGCCGACAACACAGTCACACTGTCACACCTCTGTACCAGCCGACACCTCAGTCACACTGTCACACCTCTGTACCAGCCGACACCTCAGTCACACTGTCACACCTCTGTACCAGCCGACACCACAGTCACACTGTCACACCTCTGTACCAGCCGACACTACAGTCACACTGTCATACCTCTGTACCAGCCGACACCACAGTCACACTGTCACACCTCTGTACCAGCCGACACCACAGTCACACTGTCATACCTCTGTACCAGCCGACCCTCGGCAGACCTCAGTCACACTGTCACACCTCTGTACCAGCCGACACTACAGTCACACTGTCATACCTCTGTACCAGCCGACACCACAGTCACACTGTCACACCTCTGTACCAGCCGACACCACAGTCACACTGTCACACCTCTGCACCAGCCAACATCACAGTCACACTGTCACACCTCTGCACCAGCCGACACCACAGTCACACTGTCACACCTCTGCACCAGCCAACATCACAGTCACACTGTCACACCTCTGCACCAGCCGACACCACAGTCACACTGTCACACCTCTGCACCAGCCGACACCACAGTCACACTGTCATACCTCTGTACCAGCCGACCCTCGGCAGACCTCAGTCACACTGTCACACCTCTGTACCAGCCGACACTACAGTCACACTGTCACACCTCTGTACCAGCCGACACTACAGTCACACTGTCACACCTCTGCACCAGCCGACATCACAGTCACACTGTCATACCTCTGTACCAGCCGACATCACAGTCACACTGTCACACCTCTGCACCAGCCGACACCACAGTCACACTGTCACACCTCTGCACCAGCCGACACCACAGTCACACTGTCATACCTCTGTACCAGCCGACACCACAGTCACACTGTCACACCTCTGTACCAGCCGACACCACAGTCACACTGTCACACCTCTGTACCAGCCGACACCACAGTCACACTGTCACACCTCTGTACCAGCCGACACCACAGTCACACTGTCATACCTCTGTACCAGCCGACACCACAGTCACACTGTCATACCTCTGCACCAGCCGACACCACAGTCACAGTGCCACACCTCTGTACCAACCGACACCACAGTCACACTGTCACACCTCTGTACCAGCCGACACTACAGTCACACTGTCACACCTCTGTACCAGCCGACATCACAGTCACACTGTCACACCTCTGCACCAGCCGACACCACAGTCACACTGTCATACCTCTGTACCAGCCGACATCACGAGTCACAGTGCCACACCTCTGTACCAGCCGACATCACGAGTCACAGTGCCACACCTCTGTACCAGCCGACACCACAGTCACACTGTCACACCTCTGTACCAGCCGACCCTGCGGCGGACGTCAGTCACACTGTCACAGTGTAAGGACAGCGGTGTCCACAGCGCACTGTGTCTGTGGCACCGCCTGGTCGGGGTGTATGGGACGGATGTCGCTACTGTAAGAGCGACAGTGCCAAAAGAACGGAGCACTAATGACTGTGCGTGATTAGCCCTCATTCGTACGCGCTGAAACGGTCAAAATTTTCCAGGGAAGGGGAAGATACTGCCTCCTCACAATCTCAAAGCTGACAGGAAGGTTTTATCGCGCAGTCAGTCGGCTGGTTCCTTGCGACATAATCTTTTTATACAGGAGTGAAAAATTGTGGGGGTGAATACTAATCATGACAAGGTTACACCTGGGAACGTTTTCATTTGGTTGCTGACGCTGTGCACATTAACTAAGCTTCCTACAATCTACTTAATTACACAGGTAATGGACATTTACTGGCACATAAATGGAATATTTATTTTATGACGGGTAGCATCGTTCAGGACTGAAACACGCTACAAATGTGTTATAATTTCCAAGAGCAATTGTATTGGCAATATGGAGACATTTCGCAAATATCCATCGCATCATTCTCATCAAGCGCCACATTGGTAACTATACAAGTCGTATTTACCCATGGACAAGTTGCAAAATTATCCATGGGTGTTACGTGGTGGGCAAAAGTAACCACGGTAGGAGTAACCGCATCAATTACACAATCGTTGCTATTTCCCGTAACATACTCAGATGCATTTGGTACTGAAGAAAACAAAACTGTACAAATCTGAACTCAATGATGATATGTTTGATGTGAAAATGAGTAGCAAAGTCAAGGATATAAAATTGAACACAAGCTCGTACATTCCTAAAACAAATGCAATAATAGGAAATGATAAACGTGCGTTGTGCATGAGTGCCTATATGTACAAATTTTTGTACATGACGGACTCAGAAACACGAACTTCGAAGCAAATTGCGGCTTGTATGGAACAGATCCTCTCTGTGCACACAAATAATCGCCAAAGTTGAAATAGTTGTTTTCCTGCAACCAACCGTTCGATGGGCCGCTCGAGGTATAACGCCGCCTTTCGGGGCATGCTTGAACGCTTCTGGCGAAACGATTAGTCCCATATCATACAGGAATGATACATGTGAATAATGTAGGAGCTCGTAGGTATGGCGGGTGCAATATCCGTTTTAATCCATGGTAGCACCAGTATTGTATATGCATGAGTTGCCTACGTCGCTCAATGACAAGCACTCGCGTTCGCAACCAAAGTTACGAAAGTGCAAAACCTTTCTTTTTCGATATTTTCGTCAACTCGTGATCTATGAACGAAGTAATCGTCTTCGAAGAAGATAGTGTAGGCACCCCCAATGATCATTACTTGCCATGGACAGAATGGCAGCCAAGCCACCAACAATGAGTACTCACCATGGACAGAGTGATCTTTTCGAAGGGACTCAGCTGGCCGTATTTACGAGCGCGCTCTCGTCGCGAGAAGGACGAGAAAGGGTCCAGATTCTCCTCGTACTGGCTCGAATATCGTGACTCCACATCATGAGACGACCATTTCTGAAACACACCACATGTTACTTCTCCATTTACGTTCAGCTTAATTAGTTAAGCTATTGCGAGGCTGATAACAATTATATGAGTCCAATGTTAGTTAGGTCAAAACTCCAAACAAATTCAAATATGAGGTGGTTGCATTTGAAATACACAACAAACGTCACTTCAGACATGCACGACCTCCTTGGCAGGAGCGGCCGAGTCTCACTCGTCACCTGCGCTGAGTAGCTCTGGAGGAATTTTATTTTCTCGAACAACTTGAGGTTGTCTCTGCGCAGGTCGTCGATGTCCGAATCCTTCAGCCCCAGCTCGTGCTGCATAATGTTTCTGTCCTGCTCTAGTTCCTGGATCCGGTGTCTGTGGCAGAAAATCGAGTGAAAACCGCGTCCCTGAACAAACCTATGTTGTTTCAAGTGGAAGGGCGTGTTTTTCTATGTCGCGTTTACTAGTCGATTTAGCGCGTTTTGGAAGAAGAAAATACATTTTAAAGATGTGAGCCGTATGCGTGAATAATGCGGAGTCAAGCACATGCGAATTTGAATTGGCGTTCAATATCGGCGTTGAAGGAACAGCCAGTTAAATTTAAGTTATTTTCGCTTTGTTCTGGAATTGGTTGACATTTTTGGTCAAGCCATCGTTCCCTCAGTTACTTTGAGTTTTTCCCGCCATGGAACGTGATGTTTGTGGTGAAGAACCTTCGCTCACGCAAGGAATACTATAGCCGATTCAAATTAGCGATGTGCTACTTGTTGAACGCGGGCAGAGTTCCTCACGACAAACTAAAGGGTTTAATTGATGAAAACTTCGAAGATGAAGAAGTTACAGCGGAAACAGAAGAAACAACCAACTCTCGATTGCTTCAGCATGTTGAGGAGGGAATTCGAGCCGGCAGTTGTCGAGGCCAAATCAAGAATTTTCCTCACGAAAAGAATCTCGAGCTCACCAGGTCATCATTTTTCTATTAGATTGTATATATTTGCTTACTTGTCCCTATGTATCCTCCTACCTGCTGTTTGTTGAGTGAGGCGCCGATACTGGCTGACTCGCCCCATGCTGCAGTGTCCTCACCTTACCCAGTCTCAACACCCAGCCTTACATCCTTCCCAATATCCTATCGCCTATCATATACCAATTCCTGTTGATCTCACTCATTTCGACGGGCACGATAATAGCCACCGTGGTCTGTGGATGTGTCTGCAGTAAATACAAATATACAAACCAGGCCTCAAACCCAGACACACAGGATACGCCGCCGCCGGTGATGGGGGGGGGGGAGGGGTGGATGTCCCCCAAACATTGTTAAATTTTACGACACGCCTAACATTGTGCAGCTGCATCATAGGAATCGATCTAAAACATTTATCTCGTCCCTCCTTGCCGTTTTCACAATATGGGTCGCGAACGCACAAAGGTGTAGAGGGATCTGAGGCGCAGATCCACGAAGCGCATAAGCAATACTGATGCAGGACGTAAGTCCTGGACAAAGCAAGAACGGAATACATATTTACATTCGATAAACAGGACTTAGAATCAAGGCATCCATATTAAGTGCAAAACTACTATACGAAGCCCAGATGAATCCACGGCAGTGGTATATCTTGGATTTGCGTCAGGCGGAGGAAAATGGGTTAAGAGGGAGCTTACCTACCACAAGTTGTGCTTAATGTCATCGGATTTGACTGACATTTTTCAAACTGGAATTTTTATTCCTTAGTATAATAATTAGTGACAACCTAATTTTCCCGTAGATGGGCTCAAGCTACCACAATGGTTTCTAAGTAACCAGATTTCCTTCAGCTTGCTTTTTGCTATTGAATAAATATGTTGGATCGGAAATCATATCCCAGTTCAACGTATTACTGGCATATGTTGATAAGTCCTCTCAGACTTTATATCTGTACCACCACAACACGCTAAATGTTTACATTTCACCCACTTCAGTCTATAGCGCCCAGTTTCTACCAAACCAACGCTCGTGCACGTGTACACCCGCTTTCCGCATTGGGCGCATTCGTCACACTTCGTGTGATTCTGCGGTTTCTGTTGGGCTCTTTACGTCTTGCTACTTGTTGTCATATGATAGTCTGCGATATTTGACGTCATGGAATGTTTCATGTGGGGGTTCGCTGGAAAAATTGGATCAATCAAATTTCTCTCTCTCTGTCTCTCTCTCTCTCTCTCTCTCTCTCTCTCTCTCTCTCTCTCTCTCTCTCTCTCTCTCTCTCTCTCTCTCTCTCTCTCTCTAACTCTATCTCTATCTCTATCTCTGTCTGTCTGTCTGTCTGTCTGTCTGTCTGTCAGTCTATCTCTATCTCTATCTCTATCTCTATCTCTATCTCTATCTCTATCTCAATCTCTATCTCTATCTCTATCTCTATCTCTATCCTATCCCTATCCCTATCCCTTATCCCTATCCCTATCTGTCTGTCTGTCTGTCTGTCTGTCTGTCTGTCTGTCTGTCTGTCTGTCTGTCTGTCTGTCTGTCTGTCTGTCTGTCTGTCTGTCTGTCTGTCTGTCTGTCTGTCTGTCTGTCTGTCTGTCTGTCTGTCTGTCTGTCTGTCTGTCTGTCTGTCTGTCTGTCTGTCTGTCTGTCTGTCTGTCTGTCTGTCTGTCTGTCTGTCTGTCTGTCTGTCTGTCTGTCTGTCTGTCTGTATCTCTCTCGCTCTGCGCCGCCACGCCATACCCGTACCTGAACCGTTCTCTCTGCGCCGCCACGCCATACCCGTACCTGAACCGTTCTCTCTGCGCCGCCACGCCATACCCGTACCTGAACCGTTCTCTCTGCGCCGCCACGCCATACCCGTACCTGAACCGTTCTCTCTGCGCCGTCACGCCATACCCGTACCTGAACCGTTCTCTCTGCGCCGCCACGCCATACCCGTACCTGAACCGTTCTCTCTGCGCCGCCACGCCATACCCGTACCTGAACCGTTCTCTCTGCGCCGCCACGCCATACCCGTACCTGAACCGTTCTCTCTGCGCCGCCACGCCATACCCGTACCTGAACCGTTCTCTCTGCGCCGTCACGCCATACCCGTACCTGAACCGTTCTCTCTGCGCCGCCACGCCATACCCGTACCTGAACCGTTCTCTCTGCGCCGCCACGCCATACCTGTACCTGAACCGTTCTCTCTGCGCCGCCACGCCATACCCGTACCTGAACCGTTCTCTCTGCGCCGCCACGCCATACCCGTACCTGAACCGTTCTCTCCGCGCCGCCACGCCATACCCGTACCTGAACCGTTCTCTCTGCGCCGCCACGCCATACCCGTACCTGAACCGTTCTCTCTGCGCCGTCACGCCATACCCGTACCTGAACCGTTCTCTCTGCGCCGCCACGCCATACCCGTACCTGAACCGTTCTCTCTGCGCCGTCACGATCGGCAGGATGGTGTCGGCCGCCGATACTGGGTCGGCCGCGGGACTGGACGGCGCCCTGACCGGCACTGGCGTCTCCATCGTCTCCCGCACCGCCTCCGCCACCAGCTCCGAGGACGACGGCTGACCCTGCCGTCAGTCGTGCCGGTCAGGTCTGCTGTACCGGGAGTCTGTTATCCAGAAGAGTCTGATGTCCCCGAACGTGGCACACTCCATGACACGGATTGTGAGGCGGTGAACGGGGGACAATACATGTGTTAACTCAGGACTCCAAAGTATCGGGGTAGCAACCCGATAACGTCTATGCCAAATCTAGATGACATTGTAAAGTGAATCAATAATGATGGGAATCAATAATGAGGGATAACAACCACCCCGGATATCCAAAACGGCACCCTGCGTCCAGGGAAACCTGTTCTCTGGAGAAACATGACGTCCAGGAACCCCAAGACCACACCCCCGCCATCACCAGTTTCCCGGGCCAGTCGTACGTCAACTGCAGATGCAGTGAACGTGATGGGTCCACCTCCCGTACCACCTCGCGGTGGCGAAAGAGTGTCACACCCGACTACTCCCGCAACTGGACGCAAGCGGCTGTCCCCGTGGACATCATCGCCTCCATGAGAGGGAAGGCCAATATCCCGCCAGAAACCATCGGGTGATGGGACATCCGCTTCACCCTCATAGGGTGGTACGTTTTATGTACACTTTGTGGACCCAAACCCTGAAACTACTTCTACCCAGTTGCGCCTTGTCATACCCTCTGGTTTCACAATGGACCCCGTTAAGATGGTGATTTGCGATCAGCCGTGATACTTTCTTCATTTTATGCTTTAACTATGCTTTTATCACTTGAATGGGTGTTTTAAATACAATATTGCAATGGAATTGTAGGGGGATACGATCCAGTGCCCAGACCATACACGTGGTGCTAAGACAACACTGTCCGATTGCGGTGTGTCTCCAGGAAATTAAGCTTACAGGAAACTATAATTGCACGATAAATATGACCAATTATTACATAAGGACATGGCAACCGACACCATAGCACATGGTGGTGTGTTGCTGGCAGTACACTGCAGCGCACCCGTGCAGCAGCTAGATTTGAATACATCTTTGCAGGCTATCGCCGCACTTTTCCACCTTGACCATAGGCCGGTGTCAGCGTGCTCACTGTATCTACATCCCGGGAGTGCATTTCCGGCCTCGGAAGTCAGACATCTGATATCCCACATCTGATATCCCAGCTCCCAGAACGATTTTTTATTTTAGGATATTTCAACAATCAAATTACCGTCTGGGTTAGCGCCCAGAAGATGGTGTTAGCGCCTGTGGACAAGTTTTACACTCACTACTATTGAAGGAAGCTATATGTTTGCTAAACACAGGTACACATACACATTTCACTCTACCCTCGTGTCATTCATCGGCAATAGACTTGAGTCTGCGAGCCCGCAACTAGTAGATTCGTTTGGGTGGTCGGTGCACACCGATCCTCTTGGTAGCGACCATTTTCCTGTGTCACTATATTATCGTGACGGGGCGATTCTTGGTTCTAGACCTCCTCGTTGGAATCTCCGGAAAGCGAATTTGGCACTGTTCGCAGATTAAATGGGGACCCTTGTCGATGCGGACTATGAACTATCTCCTCCAACTGTAAGAGTTCACATCTAAGCTTCAACAATCCGCAGCAGAAACTGTTCCGCGCACCACTGGCACTCCTCGTCGCACCCCTGTCCCGTGGTGGACGGACGCCTGTCGCGACGCTATACGGACACGTAGGCGAGCTTTCAGGGCCTTCGATAAAAGAAGCATAACCGCGAACCTTGCAGTGTTTAGACGAGCACGTGACCTCGCGCGTCGTACCATCCGGGAGGTCAAGCGAGTCTCCTGGAGAGAGTATTTGAACAAACTGTCCCGTTTTTCGCCAATATCGCAAGTGTGGTCACGTATGAAACGTATTTCAGGCCATTATGAGTCGTTGCCACTCCCTGTTTTGGATGTTGCTGGACGACGGAATATGCACCCTGCCGAGGTTGCTGACGAGATTAGTGAAGTGTTGTCGGAAAGATGTCGCGTGAACAATCTGGATGCAAAATTCCTCCGCTTCAGACGTCGCTTCGAGGAAACATCTATATACTTTTCCACCTCCATTCAACTAAATTATAACCAATCTTTTACATTGGCCGAACTAACATCACGATGGGGGGCAAACCAACGGGTGACACCGCCATGCGAGTGATTTCAACCTAAGTGGGTGCATCGGGTAGTCATTAGCGTTGAATCAATCTGTGAAAATCTTAGCTTCGTACTGTCAGAGACCTCGGAGATATGGTCTGATGAAAATGTCAAAGCTCACACTGCAGGTCAATATTTGAGAGCGATTATCTCCGGTACTTAGTACATAGAGTTTATGTACATAGAGTTTAACACTTAGTACTTAGTACATAGAGTTTAACACCATAGTACATCAGAGTTTATGTGTTATATCCGATGCACTGAAGCACAATGCTGTTATTGTCCACACGTTCTTACAACAGTTGGTTCCTATTTTGAAGTCACGTGTCCCTGGTCTCAAGAAGATTCACTACGTTTCAGACGGATGCGCCGGCCAGTACAATAATTGTTTCAATTTTGTGAACCTTTCCCGTCACCGCGAAGATTTCGATGTTGACTGCGAGTGACATTTTTTCGGTACCTCCCGTGACAAGAGCGTATGCGATGGAGTCGGTGGTACAGTGAAAAGAGCGATGGCTATGGAGAGTTTGGGACGACCTAGCCAGGACCAGACTCTCAGTGCTGAAGATATGCACCGGTTTATCAGTTAAAAATTCATTTCGGTCATTCACTTCCTATTCGTTTCCAAAGACTACGTTTCGGAAAATGACTGTATCCCCTAAGGAGCGGTTCGCCAAGGCTCTCGCTGTCAAGGGCACACAAAGGTTTCATAAGCTTACACCAGTTGACCGGCTTCACATCATTGCCTCTGAACTAACATTCAGTACTTTGGGAGTTCATGTTCGCGTTTGTACGGATGAGTAGGCAAACGTTGATATGTAGTTGATTTTAGGTGATCAAGTGAGAGTGAATGTAGACATGCCAATACAAAAACACGTAATGAGATTTTCATTGGTTTGTGGATAAGGAATTTTGTTGTTCAAGGATTCGTTTATTCTTATGTCGATATTATTGTTATTGTGCATATAGGTGCATATGGTTGACAATGTTTGTTCTTATCTTTGTATGTGAAATGAATAAATGTTGGTATATTAATGCTATTTCTAAAAACTAGTCATGCTAGGCTCTCAGGTCTCATGGCTGGCGAACATCAAGGTAAAGTTGAAGTTACTTTCCAACGACTTCCGACACGACCATTTTTCACCTACACTGACGTAATTAACCTGATCTGGATAGGTGACCTGTGACCTGAGGTCATGAAATCGGGCACATTCGGGTTTGTCTCACCATGCCTGATAAGTGTTTATCTTAAATTATAACCCTATGAGCTTCGGGGTCAATCGCTAGAAAAAGAGTGACCCGACCACCCAGCAAAACGTGCGAAAATCAATAAACTCAGGTACAATGAAGGTAAATTAATAATAGTTATCAGCAAATAAACATAATTTTTCTTCTTTGTTTCCAAAGACAATTGACGGTCCTTATAGTAAATGTGGTTACAAATGTGAATATCAAGTGGCTTGGGGTCACGGGAGGTCAGGTGACGTGGGATCAAATGACCAAAGTTGTGAAATTTGTTCAAAATTAAAAACATATACAAGAAATGAAAAGAAGAGGTCTTTGCGATTCCTCAGATACGCTTTATGTCTATGCTATGTTTTAAAGTATCGCTCTCAAATATTGACCCGCAATGTGACCTATGAAAATGTCCGCAGGCCATATCTCCGAGGTCGCTGCCAGTACGAAGCTAAAACTTTCATAGATTGACTCAGCGCTCATGACTATCCTATATACCCACTTAGGTTGAAATCGTTCGCATGGCGGTGCTTTCCCAAGAATTTTGGTCGCCTGGAAATAGACGTCCCCTCCCTGCAGAACGTGTCAGGACTGGACTATGTCCATAATAATATGCTGAAGCACCTGCCAGTGAACGCCGTCCTTGAACTTTTACGTGTATTTAATAGACTTATATATATAGTTATAGGCCTATTTCACTCACATCATCATTATGTAAGCTTTTGGAGAAACTGGCCAATGTCAGACTGGCATAGTTCCTAGAAACAAATAACACTTTATCTAACGCCCAGTGTGGTTTTAGAAAGTATCGCAGTACAGTGGATCACATTCTAGCTTTCGACACTACTGTACGTGTTGGCTTTGAGGAAAACGACATGTTGGGGCCATCTTTTTCGACATAGAGAAAGCATATGATGCTACATGGCGGTATGGTGTCTTGAAGAAAGTGTTTAACTATACGATTTGTGGTGCGATGGCTATCTTTATTAACAATTTTATATGTGATCTGTGTTCCCAGGTTAGAATTGGTAACTGCCTTTCTCGACGATTTACACAAGAAAATGGCATACCACAAGCAGTGGCGTCGCCACGAAATTCTTCGAGGGAGGGGGGGCAGATCGAAAGGGAGCCTCGAAAAGGGGCTGCTCCCCGAAAAGGGGCCTCCATTGTGTTAGGGCCTCCTGTAGTTTTTAGGACCTCAGTATGATTCGGGAATGGGAAACATGAATTCATATTAAGGCACTGTTTGCTCTTGGCATGGCGCATTATTTACTCAACACGCAAAAGCAATAATATTTTTTCGCTGAAGACTGGGACATACCAAGGTATAAATAAGTAATATGCGGGTAAATACCTAAGTGTCAAAACCAACCAACGTCTAAATGCTTTCTGGAACATAATAATTTTCCCGCTGACCTCTAGGTTGCAGCGAGGCTGATGCATATCTTTCAGATATCTCCCATTGATGAACCCACCGCTATGTCCTCCAAGAATAACTGAATATAGCTAGATTCATCACTATTGTTATTTATTACCACCAGCTTGATGCCCTAAGCAAAGCTTAAGCGATCATTTCCATTTTTCTAATATTTGGAGGCTGGCTACAAGGCACCTGTCAAACAAGTTAAAAGAACGAACTCTTCGCGAATAAATTCACGCGCCTGGGATTTCGACCTCAATTTTGTCAAAGGGGACCTATCGAAATGAAATGAATAGTGATCAACTAAATTATCCTGTGGAGGTGCCTAATCTACCACTATCTTTCCTGATTCGTCGGATTTAAACCCTAACTCACCCACCCAATTCTACGGTTGTATTTTGGTATCCCTTGATAAGTCAACTCACACTACTTAAATTACACCCATACCACAACAACCGGATCGGTATCCGAAAATGTCAAGCTGTAGCCGCCCATAAAAGGATGGGTTCCAAAAAAGCAATGTCAGAGTCGGTAAAATGGCTCTGGAGCACAGAACATATTACCAGATGCCTTCACAAATTGTGTACGCCGCCAAAAAACATACCGAATCTCGAAAATCGAGATGGGATACAAATACAAGGCTCCAGGGTTTCATAAAGACATAAAGACATAAAAGATTAGTGCAACTATGAGCCACAAGGGCCCTTCTTGGTTGCACTCTGTACACTGAAACAGTTGCCCCCCCCCCCAATCTGTGAATCAGCCTTACCTGTAATACTGAAAAGCAAGCACTCTATTCTTATAATGATTGTCTATGTTGTATTTAAACATGTTCAATGTGCTGCTACTGACAATGTTTTCTGGCAGCTGGTTCCAGTGTTCTACTACCCTGTTGCTGAAGAAAGTCTGTCTTAATCTTGTTCTGTTGTTGTTAACTTTAATTTTGAATTTATGACCTATAATTGCATAATTTCTGTTAAATTCAAACATTTCACCAAGATATCCCCTCTCCAGACCATGGACAAATTTAAAGACCTCGATGAGATCTCCTCTCAGCCTTCTATATCTAAGTGAAAACATATTCAATTTCTTCAATCTTTCCTCATATTCCAGGTTGCTTATGGGATTAATCATTTGTGTAACCCTCTTTTGTACTCTCTCTAGAAGCCAACAATCTTTTTCATAGCTAGGAGAACAAGCTTGGATGCAGTATTCCAAGTGTGGCCTGACATATGCACAGCAAAGCTTTCTGATCACTTCCTCACTTCTGTATGATACATTCCTATTTACATTATATTATTTACATTACACATACATTCCCCGAGCATTCTCAGTGCCTTCTTCCTGGCTTCCTTGGTCTGTTCTCATGCCCCCAGTCTTGTGTTTAGAATAACACCTAAGTCCTTCTCCTGTTGAGTCACTGATAGCACTTGGCCACCCATCAAGTATGAAGCCTTCATATGCTGCCTACCTACATGCATGATTTTGCACTTATCAAAATTAAATTTCATTTGCCATTCTTCGGACCACTTCACAAGTTCGTCTAAGTCTTTTTGCAGCGAGATACGCTCATCTTGACCTGTTATTGCCCTAAAGACCTTCACATCATCCGCAAATTTCAAAACTTTACTGCTTAGGCCACTTTCAATGTTATTTACAAATGTAATGAACAGTAGTGGCCCCAGTACTGACCCCTGGGGAACTCCACTAAGAAAATTTTGCCATGATGACTTTGTAACATTTAGAATCACTCTTTGCTGTCTATCTGAAAGCCACAACTCTATCCAATTTAAGATGCTACCTGCAATACCATGGGACTGAAGCTGTATCATTAACCGTTTAAGGGGTACCGTGTCAAAGGCTTTACTAAAGCCAAGATATGCTACATCAACCTGATTTCCCTGATCAAATTGTTCTGTGGCGAAGTTGAAAAAGTCCATGAGATTTGTGAGACACGATCGTCCTTTTCTAAACCCATGTTGAGTATCTTGAATCAATCTGCTACCTTCCAGATAACTAACTATTCTATCCTTGATAATTGATTCGAGTACCTTGCAGACTAGGGATGTGAGACTTACTGGCCTATAGTTTTCAACTTTCCCCCTTTCTCCTTTCTTGAAAATAGGAACTACATTTGCCCTTTTCCAATCGGTTGGAATTTCATTTTGTGAAACTGATCTACGAAATATTATACTAAGTGGAAATGCCAGTTCCTTTTCAGTTTCCCGCAACACCCTGGCATAAATTTCATCAGGTCCTGCTGCCTTGTTTGGCTTTATTTTCCTGATATGATTGTAAACAACATCATTATCAATGAAATCTCTAGCTTTTCGCTTTGCCTTTAGACGCCTTTAGATGCCTAACGACATTTGATGCTTCTTTAAAGACTCTAAATGCAGTTTTCTTAGCCTTAATTGCTTTTATCAAGTCTGGTGAAAGCCATGCTGGCTTTCCTACCCTTCTTTTGCGTCTTTGCTTTTGGGGGACATGTCTAATCTGAATTTCCTTCAAGTAAGATTTTAACTTTTCCCACATTTCACAGGCATGTAAATTCGAGAATTCTTCTTCCCAACTGATGGCACTTGAAGCCGCTCTAACGAAGTCAAAGTCTGCTCTATTGAAATTTGGAACCTTTACCAAATTATCCTGAATAATTTCCCCGACATGTGCCTTGAATCTATCTATCTTATGGTAACTTCTTCCCAGAGTTTCTCCTACAGTCAAGTCTTGAACCAAGTCACTTAAATCCGAGAATACAAGGTTCAAGAATGAGCCATGCCTGGTAGGTTCCGATACGAACTCGTGTAAGAACAGGTCCCCTTCAAGGCATTTCCTAAACATTTTGCATGATGGGAAGCCAACACCAGCATTTTCATAACCTTTTAGATTAAAGTGATCAAGAATAAGGCACTTCCTCTTAATGTTTCTACTGATTTCAACACAAATCACCTTGTCAAGCTCCAGTTGCTGAGAATGTGGCAGGGTTCCTGATCGGTAGAAAGGTCCTATCCTCAGAGTATTGCTGTTGCCTTTTCCCACAGTGACATCAAGCCAAATGGACTCCACAGACACATTTTTATCCTCACCTGCTACTTTTTGAGAACTGAATAAGCTATTCATATAGAGCATTACACCACCCCCTTTCCTTGCTTGACCCCTATTGCACGAAAACATGTTGTATCCCTGGATCTCATAGTCCTGCAAGTTATCTCCAAAATACTCCTCACTGACTCATGCCTCCGTAATGCAAACAAAATCTGGTTCCTCCTCAGCAACATAACACTTGAACTCATCACATTTGGACCGGATACTCTGAGCATTAAACATCATACACTTAACAAATGCTCCATAACCACCTTTGGCTTTTTCATACTGAGGAGTTCTTTTATCACTAGATGAACTATCACTCTGTCTCCTTGAACTACTGCTGTCCCTATTTGCTGACTTTGAGGTTCTATTGCCTTGGCTGACACTTTTGGAATATTCCTGAGATGGCGATGCAATTTCATCCCTCCCAACCCCATTTCCTAGTTTCGCTGAAGGACATGCTCGTACACTTTGCCTAACACATGGACTCCCTTCTCAGAGAAGTGCAGGCCATCCCTCTGATAGAGGTCCCACGATGCATAAAACCTGCACACTCGTCTACAAAGGTGAAACCTAGCTCATGGCAGAGCTTACCTACCCTGGCGTTGGCTGCCAGGCCCTAGAGCTCAATTCAGGGGAGGCTCTAGCCCTAGGCAAAGTTGCTGTTACAATGACTCTATTGTTACGCCTCAAGGTGGCCAGAAGGGCCCTGCAGTCCCGCAGAAGCTCCTCACTCCTAGCAGGACCTGTTATTTACCCCTACGTGCACTATAACTGAACTAAACTGGTGATCACTGATGACCTGTGCCACCACTGGTTCCAAGTCCTTCACCTTGGCACCAGGCCTGGTGATGCACCTCCTGTCCCTCCTACCTTTACAGAATACCCGATCTAAATGTCGCACACGAGAGTCGCCGACGACCAGCACTGACTCCTTACTACTACTATCCTGAGGGCAGTCCTCCAATGCCTGGAACCTATTCGATGTTAATATGCCTGCCCGCTGGGCCGTTCGACCAGGCTTCCTCCCGCTCCTACAACCTGCCACCTGCCACTCACTGACCCTTTCCTTAGGTTCGCGTCTCCAAATCCTCCACCCCCTGACCTCATGCCACTTCCCCTCCTGTGACCTACCAGAACTGCCCATCCTCTGTTCACTATTAACACTCCCCTCTCGAGAAATCCCAACCACCCTCACAGTAGGGGAAGCCTCAGCTACTTGGCGGCCTGCGACCACCTGGGCATAAGATGTCCCTGCTATGGAGTGACCCCTTGTTGCTTTTTCTTCCCTACCCTGTGCCACAAGGGCATCCTTGAGCTTGGAAAGCTCTGCCTTAAGGGTCCTAATCTCTTCCTCTATGCCTGCATCCTGGTCGAAACCATCCTGCAGGCTGCAGCTTATGCCTAGATTTAGATTCAAATTAACTCGCTAAACAACCGACAAAAAAACCATCTATCATTCACTATAAATCGCCACCTCCTATACTGTCAGTTAATTATCTAAGTACCTCAAGAATAATAACACGCTAAGAAGAAACTATTAAACAATTGTTTGTTTTTGTTGTTCTTTTTTAAAGAAATAAATCAAATGTCGAATCTAATTGTCGTCTAGACAAGTAGATAATTATATGAATATCCCTTTTGATATGACTTATGGCTAGACAGAAAAATGAACAGTCACATAGCACTTATGAATACCACCAACTTAGTACCAATTAAACTCTATCTTAAACTTAAACACCAAACACACTATGCACCACAAAAATAAATAAAGTATGTTAGTATAATATTAATGTTGTCTAATGTACTTATGAAATCTACACACTTGTAATATCTCCAACTACAGAAATCGAAGCGACGAGAACGCGCCTAAAGCCACGAGGCCGTGCCTGGAAAAAAGATGGCGCTCGGCAGCCTCGCAAGGTTGATATAGTATAATTTGCGTGCTACGAAAATGTTTATCAGATAAAAACTAATGAAATATAATCACAGAAGCAATTGCTAAACACCTATCCACAGCTTAGACTAGAGTACTGCTCTGTTCTGCAACGACTTATCTGGAAAGCTGGAGCTCCAAACGGACGTCCTTCCACCGTGACACCTGGCGGCTCTCGACGCCAGGTGTTTCGAAATGTCGGGCCGGAATTCTGACTTTTAAGAGAGCAAAAAAATCAGAAAAGATCCACAAAAATAGCGTTGAGCCCCAAAAACTGGCGTTGGGTAAACGGAACCACGCGCCTGGGAGGGATAAGTCGGGCTGGGACACAGAAAAATCGCACCGACGCTAAAAAACCGAACGCCCACAAATGTGCGTTAGAAGTCCAAAATAAACGAAGCAGGACCTCAAGAGCACAACGGGGGCCGAAAATACAATTGGCGCTCTGAAGCACACAATCTCCCAAAAAGCGGCAGGGCCTCAAAACATGCGTTGCAACCCTAAATAAAGATACATGGAGCTCTAAAAAAATACACTGGAAGCTCTCAAGGCACGCAGGGACCATGCTAACTTGATGCACCTTCAAAAACGCCCTGACATGTAAAAACATCCTCGGTGCATAAAAAGCAACAAAGCCCTGCAACAAGGAGGACAAAATGTATTAAATCCCTGATTTGAATTTAAAATATATCACCCATCACTTTGAAATATGAAACTTACCAATTTCAGGCATTCTAGTTCATATCACCCGGTCGCCACGACGCCAACGTCCGTGCACGTGTACACTCATTTTGCGCATTCGGCGCATTCGCCACACTTCGTGCGATGCTACGGTTTCTGCTAGGCTTTCTGCCCTTTGCTAATTACTGCCACATGCTAGACTTGCGCTATGTTTGACGTGCTGGAATGCTTAGTATGGGCGTTCGCTGCGAAAAGTCGAGTAATTAAATCCGATGATTAATTCCCTACCTCCCACGTTTTCTGGTAGTTACGAAATGCAGATTCCGCTCAACTTTGATGCACCTGATATCTTTGTTGCTATCCTCCCAGAATGGCTATCAAACCGAGGCCCTTCCTCAGTGTTCTTTGCTTGGGCCCTCTGCGTCTTTCTGCGCTGTGGCCTAATGCATTTTTGAAACCCCTCATCGTTTTAGTGTGTTGTTGCTTTTTGGGGGCACCGATTACTCTTTTTTTACGTGTCGGCGTTTTCAAAGATTCCGGTGTCTTCATTTAATGCTCGGTGCTTTTGCGCGTTGTGGAACCATGTTGTCATTTGTGGCCCCAGACACTTTTTCAGGTCCTGGTGCGTCCTTATGAGCTCTGTGTGCCTTAAGAGCTTCTTGTGTATTTTATTAGAGGTCCACGTATGTTCATTTATGGCTGCAACGCATGTGTTAAGGCCCTGTCCCTTTTTGGGAGAATATGTGCGTTTTGGAGAGCCAGTTGTATTGTCGCCCCCAGTTGTGCTCTTAGGTTCCTGTTGTGTTTATTTGAGGCTACTGACGCACATTTATGGTGCTCCAGTACGATTTTGTGGCTTCGGCGCGGTGGTTCTTAGTCCCAGCGCGATTTACCGCGTCCGTGCACGTGGTTCCGGGGACCGAACGCCAGTTTTCTGGGCTCAACGATATTTTTGTAGATTTTTCTCTTTTTGTAAAGTTCGAATCCCGGCGTTATTTTTCGACTCCCTGACGCCATGTTTTTGCATCTCATCTCGAATTTTAAAAATACGGTACGTTTTTCAGTGTCATACGCAATTTGTGAAGGCATCTGGTAGTATGTTTGGTGCTCCAGAGCCATTTTCTTGAACCGGACATACATTTTGTTGAATCCATTCTTATTTTGGAAGGCTCAAGCTTGATTCTTTTTGAGATACCGATTCGGTATTTCTGGTCACGTTGTTCTTACGTGTGGGCCTAGAGGCCAATTTTGTGGGGCTTCGACGGGACTACCGATGGGAATTGTGGGTCCCGAGCGCGATATTTTTGGGGACAGCTTCGAGTCTGTGAGAAGCGTTGTACTTAGCTGTTACCCAACGCGATTTTGGCGGTTCCTGTTGCAAGTTTTCGAGCCTCGGAACGAGTTTTCAGGGGCCCGAAGTGGTTATTGGAAGACCCCTGCGCGAATTCTGGTGGACCGAAGCGAATTTTGGTGGCCCCAGCGCGAGTTTTGGAGCCCCGACACGATTCTTGGGAGCTTAAGCCTATCAGGATAGAGGGGGCATTTGCCCCTTTGATATGCCACTGCGGCCACTGAAGGAGTATGTTTTTGTCCCAGAGTGACATTCCGGTTAAGAATTAGTTTTTTGGAACAGCCGCAACTTTTGGGACCCGGTGCGCCCTCCAGGGTGATTTCCAATGGCTGCGACGCGATTTTTTGTATATAGTCCAATGTGATCTTTTGGGCCCCGACGTCATTTGCTTGGATCCCTAGCGCGAACTTTAGCTGCCTAGACACTTTCTTGGGGTCTTTTAGGTTTTTTGGCGTCATTGTTGGGCCCCAGAGTTGGAGTGTTTTTGTTTGTCTTTTTTTGTGTGTTTTTGTGTGTTCTTTTCAGAGTTGGACCCATGTCCGGAGTGTTTTTTGTTGCTCCGGCTTCACTTGTTTTGGTCCCAATGAGACTGTTGTGGAATGATAAGACCCGTCATGCCACTAGATTGATTTTCATGGTCCGGTCGTAAATTTTTGGTGCACCCAGGCTCAGCGTAATTTTCAGGGGCCCAGACGGAATTTTTGGGTCCATATCGTAATTATGAGACACTCGGGCACGACTTCTACCATTTCTTAGGGGATTCTTGCTAATTATAGGCCTCATCTCGCCCCATTTCTTGGAGCCTCTTTACCAGTTTTCAACGTTTTATATCCTACCCCCTCCATATTCAATGTCCTCCTCTCTCGTCTTGTAGGGCCCTCTATTACATCCTCTTACATCCTCGGACCCTTTACCATGGCTTGGGGCTTCCTCTCATGTCCCATGGGCATTGTTTACCAAATTAGGGGCCTCCTGCCACACTTCGTGGGCCTCCTCCTTTATCCTGGCAAAGCCTTAGCAGTCTTGAGGGAATCTTCAATTTTGGAAACCTCACACCACTTCATACCTGTCACCACTATACGACTGTCACCACTGTCACCACTATTGTGTCGTCCTCCTTAAGGGCCTCATCTCATTTTCTTGGAAATCTTTCCGGTCTTCGGGCCCTCATTCAGTCCTGGAGACCTACTCATTTTTGGGGACACCTCTCGAGTCCGGCAGGGCCCTCATTTCTCTTCTAGAGTCCTTTCTTTCAAATTAAGGGCCTCCTCTCACGTCTTGGGGACTTCTTGCTCTGCGTTTTGATTCGAACTTCGCCCATCTTAAGGGTGGTACGTTATATCCTGGTGGACTCCTCTTCTATCCCAGGTTCCTCTTCTTCCCCTTCTTGGCAATCTGTGAGGCTTCTTTTCCGCCTGGGAACTATCTCTCTTCTCCAATGGCCTTTCTCTCCAATTTTAGGGCCTCCTCGTTCATCATGGGGTCTTATTTCAAATCTTGTGTCGTCCTCTTCCGAATTAGGTGCCTCCTGCCAGGTTTCTGTATCATCCTTTTCTATCTTGGTGGAATCTTATTGGTTTTGGTGCCCATTTTTGCGTCTACGAAACATCATCTCATATCCACTGACTTTCTTTTTCGTCTCCGGGCCTTCTCTCATTTTCTGGAGCCTCCCTTCCCGTGTTGGGGCCTCCTTTGCAATTCTGGGTCCCTGCGTGCCAATTTTTGGCAATCTCTTGATTTCTGGGGCCTCCTACCCTCCCCTAGGTGATTCCTTTTACAAATTATTGGACTCCTTTCACGTCTTGGAGGCCTCCTCATCTGTGTTTGAAACATCATTATCCTCTTAGCAGGTTGCTTTTGAGTCTTAGTCCTAATCTTCTCTTCTAGGGTACTCGTCTTCAAAATGTGGGCCTCATCTGGCTTGTCTTAGTGGCCTTGTCTCATTTCTAGGGGGACCTTCTTACCCATCTTGGAGCTCCTCTTGAGTCCGGATAAATATCTTTTTTCATTATTTTCTATTGTAGGGTCTTTTTTCCATCTTGGGGCCTCGTTTTCCAAATTAAGAATATTTTGCCACTTGTCGGAAGCCTTCTCGTTTAACCCTGGGTGGCTTCTTGCCCGTCTCGGTGGCAGTTCTTTTCGTCATGGGGGCCTCCTTTTCGTCCTGGGAGCCTGCTCACAATATCTGTTCTGTCTCTTATAGGAACCTGATTATATTTCCTGGGGGCCTCGTTGTCAGTCTTGGATCTTCCTTGACAGCATCATATTCTGTGCCGTCGGGCTCCTTGCTCACCTTTTTGTCCTATGCATTTCCGGATAGTGGTCTCCTCAAATTACAGGGGCGTCACCCCAAGTCTCAAGTCAAGGGGTGGAGACGATTGCCCCCGCTGCTCCACCCCGGTGGCGACGTCCCTGCTCTGAAACCTCATATCATATCCACTGGCTTTCTTTTCCGGCTTAGGGCCTCCTCTCATTCTCTTGGGCCTGCCTTCCCGTATTGAGACTCCTTTGCAATGTTGGGGGCCTCCGTGTCAATTTTTGGCACTCTCTTTATTTATGGGGCCTCCTACCCTCCCCTAGATGACTTCTTTTTCAAATTATGAGCCTCCTCCTGAAGGCCCCTAATTTGTAGAATCTCCTTTTCTTCCTGGGGGCCTCATTTTCGTCCTAGGGGCCTCCTTTTCGTCCTAGGGGCCTTCTTTTCGTTCTGTGAATATCCTGTTCGTCCCGGGCTTCCTTTTCATCCTGGGGCCTCCTTTTCGTCCTGGGTCCTCCTTTTCCTCCTTGGAGCCTCCTTTTCGTCCCGGGGCCTCCTTCTCGTCCTGGGGCCTCCTTTTCGTCCTGGGGCCTCCTTTTGGCCCTGTGGCATCCTTGTCGTCCTGGGGGCTTCCTATTCGTCCTGAGGGCCTACTTCTCGACCTGGGGGCCTCCTTCTCGTTCTGGGGGCCTCCTTCTCGTCCTGGGGCCTCCTCGTCCTGGGGCCTCCTTCTCGTCCCGCAGGCCTCCTTATCGTCCTTATTGGCACTCACTTGATTTCTGGATCCTCCTACTATCTCCTAGGTGACTCTTTTTAAAATTATGGGCCTCCTCTTGGTGGCCAATAATTTGGAGAATCTCCTTTTCGTCCTGGGGTCTCCTTTTGTCCTGTGTAACCTCCTTTTCGTCCTGGGTGCCTCCTTGCCGTCCTGGGGTCCTCCAGGTAAATTTTTGGCACTCTCTTGATTTCTGGGGCCTCCTACCCTCTCTTAGGTGACTTATTTTTCAGGGTATGGGCCTCCTCCTCGAGGCCCCTAATTTGTAGAATCTCCTTTTCTTCCTGGGTCTCCGGTTCGTCCTGGAGGGCCTCATTTTCGTCCTGGGGGCCTCCGTGTCGATTTTTGACACTCTTTCGATTTCTGGGGCCTCATATCCTCTCCTAGGTGACTTCTTTTTCGCATTATGGGCCTCCTCCTGGAGGTCCCTAATTTGTAGAATCTCCTTTTCTTCATGGGGGCCGCCTTTTCGTCCTGGAGAGCCTCCTTTTCGTCTTGGGGGCCTCCTTTTCGTCCTGGGGGCCTCCTTTTCATCCTGGAGGGCCTCCTTTTCATCCCGAAGGGCCTCCTTTACGTCTTGGGTGCCTCCTTTTCGTCCTGGGGTCCTCCTTTTCGTCATGGGGGCCTCATTTTCGTCATGGGGACCTCTTTTTCGTCCTGGGGATCTCCTTTTCGTCCTGGTGGCCTTCTTTTCGTTCTGGGTGCCTCCTTTTCGTTCTGGGTGCCTCCTTTTCGTCCTGGGGGACTCCTTTTCGTCCTGGGGGCTTCCTTTTCGTCCTGGGGGCCTCTATTTCGTCCTGGGGCCTACATTTCGTCCTGGGGGCCTCAAATTTCAGGGGGCGGCGCCCCCCGTTTCACGGCAGGGGGCAATTTCCCCCGCTGCCCTCCCCCGGTGGCGACGCCCCTGACCACAAGGCAGTGTTCTAAGTGTCGCATTGATTGATATTATAATAAACGATATTAGGAATTGTCTACCACAGTTCATCGGTCGGTCCCTCTTTGTTGATGATTTTGCGATTTGGTCCCGTGGCGCTAGTACTTATTCTGTGGAGCGGCAGCTGCAACTGGCGGTGGATCGGCTTGAAAGGTGACGTTTTACCAATGGACTTACGTTTTCAAGATGGAAGACTGTGGGCATTAATTTTTGTCGCCGTCGTCGACCATGCCAAGATTTTTCAGTGAAAATGTTTGGCATGGAGATCGCTACCATGGCCCTGGTTACGTCACCAAGGGGCCTGGGTTTTCACGACTTACATGACGTTTTTAGCGCTTGAAAGTTCATTTTGGAGATATTTGAAAAATAAAACAAAAATTTTGTCGAATCAGACAAAGGAGGGCGAAATCGACCAGGGCCAAAATTGTTGTGCCCATAAACGTCGCTCGAATTCAACTTGCTCCCATAAAAAAACGTTTACTTTAGCCAGAATCTTCGATGGGCAAATATGCAAAACCGGACTAATAAATAATCAAAAACTAAAAAATCCTCTGATGTGTTTTGCTTCGTCTCTAAAGATAAGCAAGCCCTAAGAGCATCATTTAAATATATTTATCCGTTAAAGCATGACCACTGGTATAAATTTTTCGGAAGTGACCTCACTTGACCTTGACTAACTCGTTGACTCTAGATGATCTGACCTCAAAATTTTGACACAACATGCCAAATTGACGCGAGAAAAGGTATGAATAATGTCGGCGCGCTCCCGCGTACCGTCCTTTCACTATTCGCGGAAAATCTTAGGGGAGCTGATAACAACCTCCCCAGAGATAGCGCGGGTTAACGTAAATGTACATACGACTTAGCATTCCTTGCAAGGCAAACTCGCTTTAAAGGCGACTCAAATGACCTTCATGGTCCGGTACGCCTCTAAAAATCACCCTCCCCCACTCCTTCACTATGCGCCAACACTGCCACCCACGGTATGGCAGTTCATTGCTTTCCTCATACGCAAGAGTTTACCACATCCTATTTCCTTGCCTTCCTTTAATGCATGGGTGTAACCATTGGGGTGGGGAGGGGGAGGGACATGTCACCCCCCATTTATGAAAAGTAGCGATTAGTCCCCCCCCAATTTTTTCCGTGTCTCCCCAAGCCCCGCTACCCGAGTATCATCGCCGCAAAATTATACTTCATCATTTAAAGAGTCAAAACACACACGCAAGAGGAACACGAAAAATAATAAAAGCCGATGCAGCCAATAAACGAGCTTCACAGGCTATCTGTCGTCACAAAATCTCCGAATAGTAAACCAGCACACGTTATAAATTTCTGCTTCCAGACCCTTCTTGAATAACATCAAGCTTGAGCATCTTCTGTTTTCGCTTGAGTGGAAAATTGTGCTCTGCTAGGCAACACATCTGGATCATCGCTAGGCTTTATACGTCTTCGGCTGCATTCCGCTGATCATGTGTTGATATATCTTGAACAAATACGACTCTGGATGTTCTTGGGTATCTTTAAGACCACTCAGGGAAGTCATGGGCAGCCTTGAACATGCACGTCAAGTTAACGTCGTATTCCTATTCGTATTCAGCGACTATTTCGTCAGAGGCGTATTTGTATTGACATCGGCATTCTGCGACGCGTTTATGGTCGTTCGAAACAATTAACACTGAACACGCTGGAAGGAACTACATAGGTTTCGCATTACCACTTTACCGGTTAAGGTTCAACGTAAACCAGCTTCTTCGGTCGCCTCCATTTTTCTTTCATTTTCACCAAAACCTGCCCAGATTTGGTATGAAGCAATAGCCGGTGGTGAACCATACTGCAACATTTCAAGTCGGTACATGCTAAGCTCACACTTCTAGGTCAAATGTTACCTTCATTTATTAGATGGCGATATTGAAGCGATATTGACCGAACGCGAGGTTCCCGCACTCGAGTTGATATAACCCGTGGTGGACATTCGAGTAACATTTCAAACCGGAACAAGTCAAGGCCAAAGGTTTGGTTACGTTCTTCAATGTAATCGCGTTGTGTCGCTATAGCTTCTATTTTCAGAAAATGGATGTCATTCGTGTTGTGTGATTCGTGTTGTCTTGTTGTACAGTGTCATAAAGTTGACATCTCGAAATAATCTGGACGGGTCAAAATTCAAGCTGATTTCTTCAGTGGCCTTACATTATTTTGTGGTTTTCGCAAAGCCGACCCAGCTCCATTTCAAACCGGGACGTGTCAAAGTCAAAGGTTTCATGAAGTTCTTCGATGACATCGCGTTTCGTCGCTATGGCTTCATTTTGAAGAAAACGGATCTGATTCGTGACAAAGAATGGACAATCGTAACAATGTATGTCAGTTGACAGCCCATGGTGAACCCTCGATTGAAAATGTTAAACCTGGATATGTCAAGGTCAAACCTCATGGTCAAAGGCTAGTTTGGATGTTTTTGCTAGTTTGGAAGTCCTCGCGATTCGTCGCTATGGGTTCAATTTGCACCAAGTGGGTGTCATTCGACGTGACTTGTGCGTATCATAATGTTGCCCAATACAACTAATTTCTAAGGTCAAAGGTCAAACCGATTTCCTTTGTCGCCTCGCATTTTTTTATTCGCCCTAACCTACCCACATCTTATGGCAAACAATAGCACGTGGTGCACCTCGAGTAACATTTCCAACCGGAACACGTCAATTGTACTCTAGCAAATTGTTCAGAAATCACATTAAGTGTCAAGGTAAAATGTCGAACTCATTTCTTCGATCGCCCCGCGTTTCTTCGTTTTCTCCCAAAGCTACCCATGCTTGGCACCAAGAGAATGCCCGTGAACAACCCTCGAGTAATATTTCAACCCAGGACATGTCAAATCGTGCCTCAAGGTCAAAGGTTCGTTTAATTTTCAGAGTCCTCGCGTTTCATGGCTATGGCTTCAATTTGTATTATGTAGGTGTCATTCGACGTTTCTTGCCGTACGGTTCATAATGTGGAGACATTGGAATAATTACAAAGGTGTCATGGGTCCTGCGTGTGTGCAATGATTGAGTGTAATAGGAATAGGAGGGTCAAATATATTTTTGCTTGCAGCCGTTTTGATAGCAAGCACTCATCCTATATGACTTGGGGCTCCCCAAGACATGCGCCATAACCTGATCGGACCGTGCTCTCATCGCTGGGTTTTAATTTATATTGACACATTGCTGTTCCGGACATATAAAATATAGAACTATTTTCTTCTTCTCAAATTGCTGCTTTCCTCTTAATGATTCATAGTGACTGCTCACAATTTTACAACTGGCCGAACTTCAGAACCGCGAGAGAGCGATGTTGTAACCAGGGGTAGATCCAGGAATTGCCATGGGGGCACTTGTCTGGAGGGGCGTCATTTTTTGGGAGAGGTGCCACTGCGAAAGCACCTGGAGTGACTCCTCTGGATGCAACATTCGAGGGGCGGGTTGCACTCAGATCTTCCTGAAAAAAAACTCTGCATTTTTATTCCATAAATTTCCTCTACATGCAACGGGCGCCTCCGGCTCAAAAATTCGAGCGGGTGCACTAGCACCTTTTCAGAGGGACTCCTTTTCCTGGCGTGGGGGACGCCACCTCCCACGTCGGAGGGTACATGCCCTCGGTGCCACACCCTTTATCCACCCTGGTTGTTATTGCATCGAAATATGTGTCAGTAAAACAGGAAAACATGGGAAAGACGTGGGAATGTCCATTACGTAGGTCCATATGTTCCACCATAAAACCATCGTCCAATATTTTATGTTTTTTCCTACTACTTTTAACATACAGCATTGCTCTTTGGTGATCGTTAATTCTGTTCAGCTCATACGACATCAAGCTAGATGTTCATAGGCAGTGGTAAGTAATGAAACTTGCAAATTTTGAAATTATTTTGAAAAATATAATTTTTAACAATAGTAGATCTGAAAATTGTAATATATTGAAATTAAATTGCAGTGACCGAAAATGCCATTGAAAAAGTGGCTGAATTCCAATATTTTTTTGGGGGTGGGGTGGGGCAGGCCCCTCTATCCTGTTCAAACTTACCGCGTTCCCGATTTGTTCCCCCAATTTCGAATCCGTGGTTACACCCATGCTTTAATGAATATGCATGCCGCAATTTGTGAAGTTAAATTTTTGCAAGCTATGTTTTAAAATGTTTTCATTAACCTATGTCTGAGTTATGCATACCAAATTTAGCTTTTCAGACTATATGTACACATGTAGTTCTCCAATTTTCTCCGTGACACTTCTGGCATTTACATACTAGCATGAAAACCTATTCCTTTCCCTGCTTGAAATACTTCTCACTCCATCAGCTATCTCCGCGGCCTGCCAAGTTTACCCGAAACATACTCAGAGCCTCCTCGTGCCTATTGCTGAGCAAGTTCGCTCATTCATGCTCAGATGTAACCAATCTAATGCAAACATTTCAGTCTTCCCAAAAAATCCCCCGCAGATCTATGAACTTTACCCAACGTTCTTTGCAAATCTTGACACTCATGCTATTCAGTCCAATGCCCCTAGAATACCATTCTGCACTTGCGCTTACCATCGGGAATAGGGATGTTACCAGTCGTCTCTTCCTACTTTGTGCTAAGATACCTATCAAACCCGTGTACTTTTGTAATTGATTCTTTAGTTCTACCTCTTCCTACATTATCCACACCAACATGCACAATTACTATTGCATTCCCTCCACTTCCCTCCATTGCTCCTTCTAAGATATTCGAACATTCTTGACTAGGAACCTTCGGAAGCAGACTCGAGTACTTCTACTTGAGTGTGCAGGAATGTTACATACAAATGTATCCCTTCGGTCCAGCCGTTCGGAATGTAGTCATGATTCATTGGCATTGTTGGCTGTAGAAAAACAGTATGTCTTATCAGTGTGGCGAGATAACCAATGTTACCTGAGCTGCCCGGCCGCGCCGTCGGCGGTCAGGCATCCGGAAAGGTACCCATTTGTTCTAAGGTCCGACACGTGTGTCTGACGCATCTGTGAAGTTCACCCATCCCCGCGGCCATTACGGATGCACAATAGCCGCCGGACGTTCAGCCAATCAGCATGGAACTATTTAATTTCTTGTAAGGTGTTGGCCAACCACGCCTGTCGTGGGTTGTCGCCCATGTCGGGGTTGTGCGGGCCCGTGGTCAGTCGACGGAGAGTCGTCAAGAGGGACTGAGGTAGGACGGTCGCGAGCGGACGTTGGCTTGTCATCGTGGTGCCGGCAGTCGCGCTTCCAAATTACTGTGGGCATCGTTTATCATTTGGCTACGCTAATCCTGCCTCATCGCTGTTCTGAGCTTGTCCAGTCGCAATATAAAATATTGTGCACAGTAACCCAGGCCTTTCAACCGTGGGGGATCGCAACGCGACGGTCCATGGACTTATCACTGCCAGGGAAAAGGAACTACCCCACAAGTGTTTCTCCTACAAAATGAAAGTTCAGCATACCTAACTCTTGAGTCCCTTATATCTAAAACCTCCTCACTATCTTTGGCTACCTTTTCGCTCTCACCTCCATCCTGACGAGCACTGCTCTGCTTCCCTTGCAATTCTTCAAACTTATGCATTTAGTGGCCGGAGTCAGTTTTGCTTCAAGCTGTCCTAGTTCTCCTACGCAGTCACTATCCACCATCTCTATGCTGGGCCTCACTACTGTCACCACTACTAGCACGCCTGGAAGCCTGCACCTGGCCTACTTGACTGTCGTTGCTTGTAATAGGCCCCACCACTAAGCACAGCAGGCATTCCGCTTCCTTTGCTGACATCTCTGCCTTACTATTAAAACCCCCGATGACCCGCTCTACGCTCCCATTTTCCACAGCTTTTGGGATTGGTTTTTTTTTTTTTGGGGGGGGATTGGTATATTGCCTGCTTCTGAGATTACTATTTGCGCTCATTACAACATTCAGTTAACAATATCCTACAATAATTGTCCAATTGCACCCAACCTGGACGATCTTGATCTCTGAACGACAGTCTATTCATGCTTCAGCAGAAGGATGGGCCATTAGCCGTGTAAAGGTACGGGATATGGCGAAATTTGTTCCGGAATATGGAAACAGTGAGACCTGGAAAACCTAGAGATTCCGTGACGGCTTTCGACTCCGGCATCCACCTCGCAAAACGTTCTAAACTGTATACTACAAATGTAGCGGACGCGACAAAAAATCGATTTTTTTTCTCTCCAGAATATCGACTGTTGAGATCCTGAGATTTCAGTAGGGGTGGGGCACCATGCTCAGGTGCTACCCGCAACTACTTTGCGGGCCCTTGGAGCCCTCACGTAACAAAGTTAGTGTCTCAGAAGGCGATAGTCTGATCAGCCGGGCAGCGGCATTTAGATGTACTTGTCGTGCGCATGCTGGTGTACTCACTCGGATCTCACCCACTCTCCTAATAATATCATACTCAGGGGTCATTTGGACCACTAATATGGAACGGCATTACTAATCTTATGCAAATGACCGTTTTTTAACCTGTACCCACTGTCTCCCTATATCATCTTTCTGACAATGGCGTAATATAATTGTAGATGCGTATGGCGCCCCACAATTGTTACTTATCAGCCATGGCTATTCACCTTCCCCGCCATTGATGCTTAAGAGATCATGAGACGAATTAAATCGGGTCAAATTCTGTCAACATCGGTCGAATGTATCTCGGGATAGAGATAGTAGATACATTCGACTATGCATCACCGAACGAATATTGCATTCGCCTTCTGGGTGTGTGGTACTGGCCCGGCGCCTCACCGCGGCCTAACAGACATTCGTGTCGTGCTCGAAGCACACTGTTTGGAATTCCATCCCATCGACAATCTTTTCGTAACCGATAATGGTGACAAGTATCTGGGCAGCTAAGCCAATCGCAAATGAAGCCAAGGTTCCTCTCGGGGAGCGGCAGGCTCGCTATTCAGCAGATCAGAAGACGACGATGCTTCAGCAGCGGTGTCAGCTATGACAAGTGCCGCCACCTACCTCGGCTGCTGGCGCCGCTGACGGCCGTAGCACTAGTTAAACCGCAGAACACTGGGCGATTACGTCCCAGTGCCGTTCATTTGCATGGTGGTAGCATTGCACACCTAATCAAAAGATGACTGCACCAGTTGTGCATGGGTTGGGGATACAAGATGTATCCTGACAATTAATGGCTTTTGTAACTACAGTGGATAAGTAATGAAACACAACGCATAGACAACGCAAACTCGTTTTTAAGCCTCGAATTTTCTCGCAGCATCCAGGAAAAAACTGCCAGGGGGACCACATCGACTGGAGCCGAACACTTGTATGCGATAAAACATGCCATGCGATAAAACAAGATACAGGAGATGTTTGATTTGTTGTGAACGTACTCTTGCCCATGCCTTCCCTGATTGAGGCACCAAACTGCCCTGACCGTGACTCTCGCCTCTCCCTGGCCAGCGCGGGGACGAGTAGCCTAGGGGTAAGTTGCTCGTCTCACAATCGAAAGGTTGTGGGTTCGAGTCTCACCTGTCGCTACTCTTCGCCCGCGACCAATCGGCGTGAGAGATTGGCGACGCTGCATGACTCAACGGTCGATGTGTCGTAAAAAACAATAACCAACCAACCCTGGCCAGCACACCCACCTCTCCCTCGCCGCGGCAGAACGCTGCCACCGAGTTCATGCTGCCCAGGTCGATCTCCAGCATCTGGACGAGGCGGCGCTGTTCGTCAATGGTGCGCTGCTGCCGCTCACTCTCCAACAGCAGTGTGGCACAGCGTGCTGCCGAACATCGTCACGTCAGAGGTCAGCCACCGGTCACACTCAGAGGTCAGCCACCGGTCACACTCAGAGGTCAGCTACCGGTCACACTCAGAGGTCAGCTACCGGTCACACTTAGAGGTCAGCCACCAGTCACACTCAGAGGTCAGCCACCAGTCACACTCAGAGGTCAGGCACCGGTCACACTCAAAGGTCAGCTACCGGTCACACTCAGAGGTCAGCTACCGGTCACACTCAGAGGTCAGCTACAGGTCACACTCAGAGGTCAGCCACCGGTCACACTCAGAGGTCAGCCACCGGTCACACTCAAAGGTCAGCTACCGGTCACACTTAGAGGTCAGCCACCAGTCACACTCAGAGGTCAGCCACCAGTCACACTCAGAGGTCAGCCACCAGTCACACTCAGAGGTCAGGCACCGGTCACACTCAAAGGTCAGCTACCGGTCACACTCAGAGGTCAGCTACCGGTCATACTCAGAGGTCAGCTACAGGTCACACTCAGAGGTCAGCCACCGGTCACACTCAGAGGTCAGCCACCGGTCACACTCAAAGGTCAGCTACCGGTCACACTCAGAGGTCAGGTACCGGTCACACTCTGAGGTCAGCTACCGGTCACACTCAGAGGTCAGATACCGGTGACACTCAGAGGTCAGCCACCGGTCACACTCAGAGGCCAGTGCTAATTGCCATACTCTGAGGTCACTATCAATGGTCAGGGCACAGAGAGTCGACACTCCCACGAGGGCATGGGGAGTCGGCACTTCCACGAGGGCATGGGGAGTCGGCACTCCCATGACGGCACGGGGAGTCGGCACTTCCACGAGGGCACGGGGAGTCGCCACTCCTACGAGGGCAAGGGGAGTCGGCACTCCCACGAGGGCACGAAGAATCGGCACTCCCACCAATCACCAATGCGCGGAGAGTTAGCATTCACTTCCGATCGATTGTTCTGACGAGCGACCTGAAGAAAAAACAGTAGTAGATGTCAGGACAGAAGCAGCTGGAGAGTCGTACCGATCTGTTATCTAGTTCCTTGTTTGCAGGACCGGTTGCGAAAGCTGAGCCAGAGGTGCAATCGATAGGAGTATATGTTCCGAAATGGAGCTGGCAAAGGAATTTTACCGCCAAGTTGCAAAAAACACTTTGCACTAGACTGAAGTTTCAGTGCAAAGCATTTCTCTTTTGGCGACAAGACAGGAAAATTCCCTCCCCAGCACCAGCTCCGTAAGGCACTACTCATACCGTCACTTGCATAACTGCAAAGGATGAACAGCAGATTCCTAGCTTTTATTTCTCTTCTGATTTTATCAGGACTTGATTGATGATGACAATCGTGACGACCATGCTCAACATCCGAATAATCTCGCTCACAAAATACCTAAAGCCAACCAAAACAGAGGAAGATTCGAAGGAAGGTATTGGTTCGACAGAGTGGCACTTGTAGTGAAACGTCGAGGTTTCAAATAAAACATTTTCAGAATGAGTCGTAATGTTCTCAAAGTAATAATTGATGAGGATTCGTAGTGCTAAAGTGAACAGCATGGTTGTATATCCGATGAAAACTGAACGACATTCTCCAAATTAGCCCAAAGTAATCGCGCAAAATATCTTAAATTGAATATACTTCTCACGCTTTGCTTCTTTAATTCAAGTGGGTACAAACTTAACAAACCCAATCGTAACACAATTTCGGTAAACAAAATAAATGTGTTCTTTAGCAATCGTTTGTTTTAGAAACTTTACTTTATTAGGACTTCTTTATGGTTATTTATTAGGTTACACGCAATACAGGATTCACAGTGTTAAAATGGGCAGCATTGCTACATATCCGATGTCAGATATAATAGCATATTCAACCTTATTTGAAAGCATTCAGAGAAGCATTAAATTCCAGAAATCAGTTCAAGCACGTTTAATAAACGCAATCGCAATAAAAAGTCGATGAAGAAAGCAATGCGCTCGCCAGCAATGTCTTGTTTTCGGCCTTCTCATAAGCAATTTTCATTACCCTGCATGAGTGTAGTAATGTCGAATATGCTCCTGAACATAAAACGTGAAAGGAAGATATAATTACAAGATAATATAATCGAAACTCTTTACTGGAGGATGCCGGGCGAGAATGCAGATTTTTTCATGCTTATATTTTGCATCCCGGAATAGGCCAATTAGCACGCAATGTTGTTTCGACGAAATGATAAAGATAAGGATAAATGATAAAGACCTTTGGCAAAGGTAAACTAGGTGAATCAGCGGCAGATTACGTCCTTTACTTTTGTAGATCATAATAGAAAGCACGTGTGCCTTAAAAGCATCGCCATGTGAAGGAAGAGACTGGGGATTTAAAACAAAATTGATATTTTATTTCTTCTTCATTTATTTTCTTCTTCAAGCTTAAACAATACAGGAATCATGCGTAAATATAATGATGGCCCATTAGGCAGCCGTCAATAAAGTACACCACGGTGGCCTTCGAAACGGTTGCGAGCTTGTGTTGCAAACCGGAGTGAGGTGGAGTTTATGGCGAAGAGTTACACAGCTAGTGAAGCAGAGAGCTCTTGTAGTGGGAAAACAAAACATATGATGTAGCTATGAATATGGAGACAAAGAACAAAAATTATATTATACCGTCAACAATCCCAAGTTTAAATTGAAATTCCACACGTCCTTGGGGACAGCAAAACGAAGCAAAGAAGCTTGGTCAAGATTATTATGGGAATCCAGTAGGTTAGCTAATGTAGCCCTAACTGAAAACTTTCTTTCATCAAAGGCACTTCGATTATAGCACTTATAGCGCTCATTACAGCAGCATAAAATAACAAACTCCGGTAACTGCACACATTTAACGTGGCCTATGGAACAGCAATACAGTTGATTCCGTGTAGTTTTCGAGGTCGTAGGTGGCGTAATGTGCTGAGGGGCAACAGGGCAAGGCACACCTGGCTAAATCCCGATATTTAACACTAACACTATGGCTTTGGATGGAAAGAACCGACCCAAAAACTGCCCAGTGCTCCTCCCCATTAAATTCTGACGTCACGCCACATATGGTCCAGGTGACAAAGTCGCAGACGGCTACGACACCCACTGGAGCGTGCGTCCTTGCCTGCATACAAATACTATTGCACACTTGTATAAAATTTAACATACTTAATCGTGCTATAGTCCTATGATTGCATATTTAAACACTTGCCTACAACAACCTTTGCCTATACATCTGCGAGATCGTAACGCTGTTCGAAAATCTTGCAATGAAAACTACTATTGAAATATACTGCAACACATCATCGAAGTTCGGTTGGAGAAACTCTCAAGCATATTGGCCACAAACTGAGTAATTCGAATTTTTAAAGGCATGTCTCGCTCGGGATGAATGACGAGGATAATGATATTCTATTGTCTTCAAAAGGAAAGGTCAGGTGAGTAGGGCAGACCGTGACAACGCAAAACACAACCGTTGGTATTACAATACAGTGAAATATGGTTTCCGAATTATTAGTATACGGAATTGTAAATGGGTGGAAAGTAAAACCACTCATTTATACATTTATATAATACAAAAAAGCGAACATAAACACATTTCTCAAAGAAGTTTACAATTGTGTCAGCCTAAAACAGAACATGTTATACTCCGGCCTCGATCAAGGTGTCATGGACCGTGAGAAAATGTCTTTCTTGAGGTAAGACATCTCTACTTTTGCAATTAATTTTGCAATTAATTTTGCTTGTTTTGGAGAGCTTTATGATTATTCTGCAGGTTTGCTAGCGCCACGTTTTTTCGTTTCAATTATCTTTTGCAATTTACATTTGTCGCGTATGTTTATTAATTTACAGCCATCGCATAATTTCCGTTTACATACACTTTTCCCGATCAACTCCAGTTATTTGAGACATGAATCAGACAGACAGAATACATCAAGAATACAAGTTCACGTCTACGCAGTTCTAAGCGAGCCTAACAGTATTAAGCATAGCAGTTTAATTTAACTTGCAGATGAGGGTTAGGTCTTGGCATTGGTGCTGTGTTATGGCACTAATTTCATTACTCAGGTAATACGCTTGGTCACATTTCATGGTGACCGAGTGCATGACAAGTTAAGCGTAAGCTGAAAATACAATAGAAACATTGAGGATGTCGCCGGTTTGTATCGTAAGGTCCGGGCGGGCACCAGTCCCACCAGTGTTTTCAGGTGATTTACGGGTGTGGTTGCTGTCGCGCTAATACTGCCCGATTAATTACGACTATTACCTTAATCAGGGAATTCACGAAACCAGAATTGGAACGAAGCATGAGACCACTACCTCGGAGGCGCGGCCGGCCTATTTGGGCTGCCTAAGCAGCAATTATTAATTCATTACTAGCGTTCGATAAGTTTGTGATATTTGGACTGCACTGCATTTCATGTGGGCACTAGTGGTGGAAGCTGGGGGTTGGGTGGGGCCATCCATTGCACGACACCCGAACAAGTGTCCGTCCGAACAAGCGCTGCAATCCTGCACAGGGTGGGCAGTGAAAATGACAAATGCCCTACGTCACCGATGGACATTCCTCGGTGAAATTGTCCTTGGATAAGGAGCCGGAGCTCGTTCAATGCAAATGTTGGACTGAGCCAACCTTCACATCATGCCAAATTTCAACATGATATTCCATGCCGCAGTCTCTCCAGTGCATTCCTGTTTCAACATCTTTCGCGGGACCCTCGAAATAATATAATTTATGTTCCACCGCTGGACTCTCCAAATAATTCAATCCATGTTCTATTGCTGAACCCTCAAAATAATGTCATCTGTGTTTCACTGATGAACACTCCGAATAATGGGACTCCTGTTCCAACGCTGGACGCTCCAAATAATGTCGTCTATGTTCCATCGTTGGAAGCTCCAAATAATATCGTCCATGTTCCAACGATGGACGCTCCAAATAATGTCGTGTATGTTCCACCACTGGACTCTCCAAATAATGTCGTCTATGTTCCATCGCTGGAAGCTCCAAATAATGTCCTCCATGTTCAAACGTTGGATGCTCCAAATAATGTCATCTATGTTATAGCACTGGACCTTGCAAATAATGTTGTTTATGTTCCATAACTGGACCCTCAAAATAATGTCGTCTATGTTCCATCGCTGGACGCTCCAAATAATGTGATACATGTTCCACCTCCAGACCACACAAATAATGCCGTTTATGCTCCATCGATGGACCCCATAAATAATGTCATCCATGTTCCACATATGTACCTTACAAAAAACGTCATCTATGTTCAATCGCTGTAATGTGCGCACAAATTATTATACATGCAAACTCGCAAACTGCGTGAAGCCCTGTCAAGCCACGATGTCCACACAGGCCTTACTCATCTGACTTTATTTGAATCGTTGGGATACATACGGCAGCCGGCAACAACCGTGCGATGTCAAAACACCTCCACTGACTTGCTGTCATCAGCAACTTACTTAAACGCATTCTCAGAACCAGTTAGGAAACTGCTTCCAGCATGCACCCAACACGGAGTTTTCATCATTTGCAATGCAAGCAGTTTCAAACCTTTCTGATATCGGCATCGGGTCGGTTGGTTGGTTATTAGTTTTACGACACATCGACCGTCGAGCCATATAGCGTCGCCAATCTCTCACGCCGATTGGTCGCGGGCGAAGAGTAGCGACAGGTGAGATTCGAACCAACACCCATTCGATTGTGAGACGAGCAACTTACCCCTAGGCTACTCATCCCCTCAGCACCGGGTCACGCCTGTTCCAGACCGTTCTAATATCAATTTGGAATCATGTGTATGTGTATGTGTATGTGTATGTGTGTGTGTGTGTGTGTGTGTGTGTGTGTGTGTGTGTGTGTGTGTGTGTGTGTGTGTGTGTGTGTGTGTGTGTGTGTGTATGTGTGTTTGCTTCAGGTGGGAGAATTTGCACACACGAAGACTATACGTTAATGCATGCTCCAAACTTAGCATACAATACAAATACTATACTACTATGGACGGTGCTGAATTATTTTCACACCATGCTTTCCTTAGTTGCGAATCTCAAATCGATACCTTAGACTACAAGTTGTCTGAGCTATTACGAGGGACAAAACAACAATCCACTTTCGAAATATACGTAGCAAGTGGGCGGGTAAGCAGGTGGACAGGTGGACACTGTGGCAGATGGACACCACACCTGTGGCAGGTGGACACGTGGACACTGGTAGGTGTGCAGGTGGACACCACACATGTGACAGGTGAACATGTGGATACATCACCTGTGGCACGTGGACAGATGGACACCACACCTGTGGCAGGTGGGCAGGTTGACACCACACCTGTGGTAGGTGGACACTGTGGCAGGTGGGCAGGTGGACACCACACCTGTCGCAGGTGTGCAGGTGAACACTGTGGGAGGTGGGCAGGTGGACACCCCACCTGTCGCAGATGTGCAGGTGGCCACTACGGCAGGGGGTCCACCCTGCCGTAAAAACAGATCCTAGCCAATATACGAGGCAGGGGGCAGCACAAAGCAAATCCTCATCTTATGGTCTATAACCACCCATATGCGCTGAAATATTTGTTCCGCATCCATAAATTGCTAAATGGACCCTACTTAAAGCACTTTATTATTGTAATCGAATACAGAATTATACCATTTCAAAGAAGAAAAGATCTGAAATACCTATTCTTGAATTCATGAGACTACCCTGTCATTAGCAAGTGCAAGATGAAAATCAATAGATATCACCATGTAAATTATTTTGCGACATCTTGGGAGGCAATCGGACGATACATTTCCCAGCCTTCATCCACCAGGAATCCAACTGCTCCGCACCATTGTAACAGACTAAAGACCCGTGCGGAGCAGGAGTAAGAGCCATATATGCCATCGGCGTTTTATTGGTATGTGTGTCAGGTGTGGTGAAACACTTAGCAGATTGTGAGCGTACCTTGAGGCACCTGAGTCCATCAGATGGCCCCTGTATCTTTCTGTATAATTCTCTGGAGGGCAATGGATGATCTGTCCGAGACGGAATCCCCTGAATGCCATTAGCGGAACTCAGAAAGCCCTTCTGCCGCTGAATTCATCGAAGGGAACCTGAACAACATTAGAAAATCATTGGACCCAAGTAGATACAGTGGTCACTGTGCTTCACTGGAAACAGGGGAGCTACAATGAACCTCAGTGGAGATCGCCCCCCACCCCGAAGGAGTCGCACTGGGCTTCACTAGCGACAGACGAGGTACACTGGGCCTGGCTGGAGACACGGGAGCCACACTGACCTCCACTGAGGCCCCGAAGCGACTTGTGTTTAAATGTTTGACCTTCGCATGACTCTGGGAAAGTTTCAGGAACCCTGCACGGGCCCGACAAGCCCAATCGGGACAGAAACGTGAGCGGTGTTGGTGGCCTTGGGTGCCTCAGCTTGCTGGTGCAGCACCCTGGCGGATCCAGGTGTAACCTGTTCATGACTTGCAACCTCATCCCGTCGATGGTACGTTCTATTTATAATGTATTGGAACCGCACTGGCTACATACATAATGTAATCCGAATCCCACGCGACATTGGTCTAGCGCGCACAAATAATAACTGAACTACTGGAATAAATTTGGTTTCGAGGTATTGAACTCCAACGCATGCTGCCACAGAATGAGTACTAAATGCGAGTACAAAAGAGATTGTTGGTTCTTTTATCGCTGATTTAGCTGCAAGAGACATATAACGCCATAACACTTCCATGTTGGATGGCTCCGGGGAAGCTGAAATCCCGGGCAGCCACTGACATTCAGACCTGAGAAGTTTCGGTCACAAGGGAATCGTCATACTGGCAGGACTAGCGGTTCGTCGGTGCGTGGACTATCGGCGGAATATTTACCACCAAACATGAACTTACCAGCTACTTACCACGGCCGCGAGCGGCGTGCGCGGTCAAATCACCTTCAAACAGTCCTCACTGTCTTCAATGTCACATCGGCGGCACACGTGGCAAGACCCAGCGACCACCACGAGCAAAATACAACCGTTCGCTGCTGCAATAATCGGTGACGAATGCGGTGCTACAGCAAAAACCTTAACCAGCAAAAAAAAAACTCCCCAGGTCCCAACCGCTGCTTCTCCTCAAGTCGCCTATTTGAGATAAAGCGACCAACGCAACACCAGCGTATGGCTACGCCTGCAAGCATGCATCGGAATCTCGCTTTACCTCATAACAGACAGTCAATGAGCCAGGTCAGATCAGGTCAAACCCTCGCGGTTCATATCAAGCGATCTGTGCGGTGGCCAGCACATGCTGACAAACAGCTACTTTTGGGATGACAAACATTGCCTTTTTGCTTTACAACTTTTCCTTCGAATTCGAAAGCAAACTGCACAGATTCGAAGCCGATCTTACGCCGACAGAAGTCCACGTTCATTTGAATGTGACAGGTCGTAAGCCACAAACTGAGCAGGGTTCGGCTAGTTGGATGTACCTTGCAGATTTTTTTTTCAGTACCTATCTGTCGACTGGACCTGGTTTACTGGACAATGAACAATGAAGTGGAGAGGAGAGGCCAGGGCAAATCTGAACTTGGGGCATGTACGACTTAAATTGCCAAGCTCGATCAAACGAGGGGCGATCATGACTAATGAGGCCGAGTATCTCATGGGTTGACAATATGCTTGCTGTTTGTCACTTGATCAAGCACAGCTGATCTATTTGCTTCAACGAAATATTTGCCACAGGCTGGAGCACTTTTCAGAAATACTGCCATCGGATCTCCCGATGGGAATGCCACTTCACATCTCCAAGTCCCGACTTGACGACAGTCCATGTCCACACATTTCAGTGCAACTCGGACCCCCTGTCTCCGAGTTTCGGCGGGACTGCGATCTCATGTTAAAAAGTCCAGGTGGGACCAGATATCACGTTCCTAAGTCTTGGCGACACTACGATCTCCAATCTCTAAGCCCAAGCGGGACTACAATCTCACGTCTCCAAGTCTCGGGACTACGGTCTCACGTTCCCACGTCTCAGTGGAGAAACGATCTCACGTTCTGAAGCCCCAGGGGAACTTTATGTCCACAGGCCTGGGCGGGACTCCCACGCCACTAAATCCCGGCAAGACTATGGCTCACGCACCCAAAGTCCTGGCGAAACTGCGAAACTACTGTCTCATGTCCACAAGTTTCCGTAAGACTTCGATCTTCGATCTCGATCTTCCGTTCCCAAGTCTCAGCGAGACTACGATCTCCCGTCCCCATGCCTCGAGGAGTTACGATCTCACGTCCCAAGGGTCGTGGGACTGTGATCCTACGTCCCCAAGTCCCGATGAGTCTCGTCTCCCCAGTTCCGTATACAGATTAGCAGCCGACGTTTCACCAGCGTCGTGTCGACTGCACACCTGGAGAGATCCTGTCTCCCGACTGTTGGAGCCACTACTGAGCCCGCGCCGCACCTGGTGCCATCGTTGCCTGCGGTGTCGTCAGCGCAAAGCTACAGTGTAACTGGACAAACAAGCAGCTCCACTGCTGGTATTTTCTCAATGTGCCTTTCATAAGCGTGCACCCCAATACAAAGTAAAGATGACGTGCTGGCCAATATTCAGCACATAAGCAAAATGTATTAAATAAAACATTATCTGAATGCAAATATACTCTGTAGCCTTAGCTCGATAATGATGATGATTATTGATTTTCCACGTCATAGTCAGTTCAAATGGAACCACTGTCCCGACATAGACGCTGATTTTCCATGCTATAGCCAGCTCAGGTCGGACTATACTCCGACAAAGACGACGATTTTCCATACCGTAGCCAGTCCACGTCGGACCATACTCCAACAGAGACGACGATTTTCCACACCGTAGCCAGTCCACGTCGGACCATACTCCAACAGAGACGACGATTTTCCACACCGTAGCCAGTCCACGTCGGACCATACTCCAACAGAGACGACGATTTTCCACACCGTAGCCAGTCCACGTCGGACCATACTCCAACAGAGACGACGATTTTCCACACCGTAGCCAGTCCACGTCGGACCATACTCCAACAGAGACGACGATTTTCCACACCGTAGCCAGTATACGTCGGACCATACTCCGACAAAGACGACGATTTTCCACACCGTAGCCAGTATACGTCGGACTATACTCCGACAGAGACGATACGGACTCCTATGCATTCAATTTCGTAGGTTATCATATCGTGACGGCCGAATTAATTGGAATGAAGTTCAGAAGCGGGGTGCCCGTACTTAGAGGCTGAATTCCTGGCACGTATTCCGCTTTTAAATAAATAACTGATTTTCGGCTTCCATTACATCTGGAATATTGTTACTAACGTTAGCTCCAGCACCGTTGAAACTTCAGCAATCCTGAGCAATACTAAATGAGAAGCTTCAAACAGTAGATGCATACAAATTCCATGCATTGCATACCGCTCCCCCAAGTAAAACTGGAGTTAAAAAACCTTTTGTACACACATTATGAGTGCCTACAAATCACCACACGCGACAACCAATTGACAGAATAACTTGTCTGCACAACAGAAACACCACAGGGTGTTCCGGGCTGTTCCTTGAGACACAGCAAGTCATACAACATGAGCACCTTACATTTGGATGCATGGGTCACTGATCAGATCACGTCGAAGCTGATCTCAAGATTAAAAGTCGATGAATATTGACCAAAATCACTGGTTTTAAGCTTGCCCGTGAAAACATTACGACATATTGTCATCTAGCACCTACAAGTAGCCCACAGTAGCTCTAAATAAAAAGGTTCCTGAAGGCATCATGAGTCAAATGACAACATGTGACTACGGAAAAGCTTTACTTTACACCTTTGCAATCCTGTTAGTTCAGCTGCAATAACCGCACACATCCAAACATTTGGCCTTCAGTGGTGATATTATCACATTAGACGTTGAAAGTCTGATTTCGTCGAGAAAAGCCGGGAGGTATGTTAGCTTATGACATTATACCCATGGAGCTAAGACCGCCACCATGCAATGTTTCACCAAACGACGGGGAAACTGGCCAAACAGCTGCAGGAAGCTTCGCAAAGAGCAAAAACACAGCTCCGAGGTTCTGCTCGAAAACTAAGTATGAAGAGGTGTATCAGCGCCCGCAACTGCTTGGGCCGATGTTGGTTAATATTCATGTGTAATTAGCTTCAGATAATGGAACAACTTATTTTACGACCGTTTGAGTTCATGTTCTACCTGACGAGGCACTAACACAATTTGAAACTACACTGTCTGAAACATGAGCTGGATTCTATAGGATAGGATGGATTCTATAGGACAAGTTAATTAAGAAGAAACTTGCAATATTTTACACCACATCTAACAGGCTTAATGCACCATAGCCACTTAAGCCTCTCATGCCGACTTATCTTGGGACGACCAAGGTGTTAAGCAGCAAGTGAGCTTCGGGCGGAGCACTTTCTTTGTCCTACCTGGAAGTGACCGTGGCACCAAGATCCCGGGGCATGTGACATAGAGCACGCAATGGTCAACGAGCAGCGGAGAGGAAACACCGTCCGAGCGAGAGTTTATTTTGTAGATAAGCTTACAGCTTCCTTACTGATCACACGGTTCGTAGATTATCTTACAGATACACATTGTCCAACACACGTCCAAGGACATTGCAACGGGGGCGATAAAATGTAACACGGAGCGCCACACGGAATACGCCTCGCACGTGCGCGCGCACACGCACCCGCGTACGAGTACACGGTCGCCATCGCTCTAACGGCGCATGCCTACACACTACATTTATATCAAAATGAGTCGACGCCCTCCGGTGTGGGTGGCGGGCACGAAAAAGCGCCGGCGGGGCAGAGGTGGGGAGTGGCCACCCGGTCAGTGTTGTGGTGAAGAGATCACTGGCTGGGCGATAGCGGTGCGGACGTACGCGGCCGCTGTTGCCGCGCTGTCGGGGAAACGGTAAGGCAACAACCAGAAACACATTCGGTATTAACAACGTGAGAGAAAAACAGACAACACGAACCAACAAGGTATATGGGAGCTCTGCCGGAGCCAATGGTGGACCGGCAGCTGGCCCTGTCTTTTGTGTGGCGTCGCACCGCGCGGTGACGCGCGGTGCGACACGCAGCCAGACTAGGCGGTCACTAGTACTACCACTTGGACTACACACGCGCGCCGCGACGGCCGGCGCTGAGCACGCATACAAAAATATGGGATGAGAAGAACACAACGCTATGTGGGCGCAGCGCCGGTGGCCAGCCACTCGGTAGTGGACGCAGCGGCGTTTGTTTAGAGTCAAACTGACATATCACTTGGCATCTGAAGTTGGCTGACTGACGGTACAGGCGAGGTGACGCTCGCCGCCCATTGCACGTGACGATTAATCTCCGTCGGAGCCGTCGACGGCCGCCGCGCCCACCTCCGGCTCTGGCTCCGGCTCCGGCTCCAGCTCCGGCTCCGGCTCTGGTTCCGGCTCTGGCTCCGGCTCCGGCTCGCTGTCCGGCTCCGGGGAGCCGGCAGCTACCGCAGCCGGCGCCGGGGACGGTGACGGCGGGCCGTGTCCCTCTGTGGCGGCGGCGGCGGCGGCGGCGGCGGCCCCGGCCTCGGCCTCCAGTTCAGTCTGCACCACACACACGCCGTTGATGAGCTGCGGCGGCCGGCGCGGCTCGGCCGCCCACTGCGGGTTCACCCACTGAGGCGCGGCCGGCTTGCGGCGAGAGCTGCGCGCCGCCGGCGCCGCCAGCTTCTCTCGCGCGCTCAGCTCGCCGTCCCCGTCGTCGTCGTCATCGCGGTCGTCGCGCGGCGAGCCGGCCGGCGGTGGGCTCGCGCCGTCAGACAGATTGCTCGCGTCGTCGCTCTGGTTGTCGAACTCGTCCGATTTCATGCTCAGGTCAAGTCCGCTCATGGGCTCGGCGCAGGCCAGCCGCACGTCCAGGTAGGGGAAGGGCAGCGGCGCCGGCAGGCCGGGGAAGGGCAGCGGCGCCGGCAGCGGCGCGGTACCCTTGTCGCGTTGCAGCTCCTGCAGGCGTCGGTTGAGCAGCAGTCGGAAGTGTGGCTGGTCCAGCTGCTGGCCGTCGCGGCTGGCACTGGCCGAATACGGCGACGACTCGCCGCCGACCGCCTGCTGCTTCAGACGCATCCGGTGGTTGTGGAACCAGTTGGTGATGGTGCGTTGCGTCAGGCTCAGCTCTTGGCAGAGGAACTCGATCGACGCCATGTTTGGGTACGGGTCGAGAGCAAATGCCAGCTTCAGCGCTTCCTTCTGCTCCTCGGAGAAGAGCACGCGCGACTTCTTGGCGTTAGGGCTGTTTGACATGGTTGAGTACATATCTGAGCTGTCATTGCTCTCTGATGCAGCGTCCATCTGCGAGCGGCGCCGCTTGTTGGTCTCCTTGCGCTCGTTCTTGATGCGCTGCAGCCGCTCCAAATTACGCGCCGTGTCCTCCAGCCACATCTTCATGCGGATGAAGGGCTCTCGGCCCTTGATACTCAGCAGGTGCCACGGCTTGGGCTTGGATAGCAGCTCGCTGACCGAACCCTGTGACAGACCCAGCACCACCTCGCCGAACAGCTGGAACGACACACCACAGCCGGGTTAGGGTAGGTCAGGGCAGGTCAGCGCAGGTCAGTGGTAACACCTTGGCCGGGCTGCCGCTCATGGAGCACCAACCATTCCCACATTGTGGTTATGCTGCTGCCTCTGAACAACACGCAAACAACGGTAGTGCACCACAGCCGAATTTGTGCAGTGTAATAGTGGGAAAGTCCACGCAACGACATCATGTAGAACGTCGTTTGAACAGCGAATTATGGCATTATTCTTTTTTCCAATAATACATATGTGAATCCTCCCCATGAAGACTAGTCTGTGCGACAGATGGTCAATAGACATAACTTACAACAAGTCATATTTTTACCAGCCAAACTTGCCGACAACAGGTTCAGACACGGCTTGTAGAGCCGATGTTTTCACCCAAGCCCACCATTTTGTCCGGGCACCACCGCACATACGAACTAAACCCATGCCATTTGTCGTGCAACACGAGACTCGATGCGCTTACAGCTGCAAGTTCTTACTGATATCGCATGAGGTGTCAGCTAACTAAAGCCAGAACTGCAGTCGGGAGCCGGCGGTTTTTCGTGCCGGTTCCGAGCGGCGGCGCGCCGCACAGGTGCACCCATGACAGCCGAATACGCCACGCTTCGATGGGTCAGTGCTGAGCCCGTCGCTCACACAGCTTCACCCCGCGTGACGGCCTGCATCGTTACCGGCCGGCCGACATTAGCCGATGTAATGGGATAAACCGCCAGGCCCCTCCCCCATCCGCTTACGTCACAGCGGCGATCTGCAGATACGACCGGCCGATGTGCGGATAATCCGCCACCGTCCACGCGAGCGGCGCCCACAGCGGGCCCCACCTTCTGGCCGATGTTGTTAGCCAGCAGCACCTCCTTGATCTTGGTGGTGATGTAGAGCGTGTCCAACTCGGGCGTGATGGCAGCTGTCTCATACACGGACATGGGCAGCTGGCCTGGCGGCAGCCGCAGGCCGAACTTCATCAGCGGCTCCATGCCAGACAGGCGCGACACTAGCGCCGCTGGCGGCAGGCCCGGGAACTGTGCCAGTGAGACGGCCGGTGGCAGCGGCGATTCGATCGACTTGGACATGTCGGGTAGCTTCAGCGGCATGGCGGGGAAGCCTGCGGCAGGACCGACCGGCCGACTCAGAACTGCTGCCGGACACCCGTGCCACGCTCGGAGCTATGCGCCAAGAAATACACTTAGAAAGACGTTTGCACGTGCTGAACTGTATATAACTAGGTACGCAAGTCGAACGACAAATTTCCCACACGAAGTGAAGCTAACGACATGTGGCGACTGAAAAATCTCACCGAACAAGAGCGACGTGCGCCCATGGCGCAACGAAGATGGCGGTACGCCTGCGGAAGGCCTTCGGGTGGTAAGTCCGTAGCGAGCAGCATACACCAGTGTAGCCGGTACAGTCAGCTGACTAAGGTGGGGTGACGCCAGCCGGCCAGCTTACCTCCATTGTAACAGCCGGTGCGCAGGAGTTTCTCGGGCGCGATTTTGTACTGGCTGGCCACCAGTTTGTGGACAGCAGTGTCGTCGTCTAGGAACATCTTCATCCGGATGAACGGTTCGCGACCCTTCTGCGTGAGCATGTGCCACGGCTTCGGTCGCGCCAGAAGGTCCGACACGGAGCCCTGAGACAAGCCGAGCACCGACTCGCCGAACAGGCGCTGCGAGATCGAAAACTGGCTCAGGTGCTCCTTTATCTGCCGGCAATGTCGTCAGGGCGATAAGGTTCACACCAATAGCATCGTGTCAGATCAGGTCAGGTCATTATCCTCGAGTCAGCTCAGGTCGTTGACTTCCAGCCAGGTCAAATCACCGCCTGAGAGCCCAGTTAGATCACGTTATCGGGGCAGGCCAGGTTAGGCCAACGGAATGTGGTCCGGATGCCACTAGCCCAGATTCAAGTCAGTTGATTGATCTCCAGTCAGGTAAGACTTCATCGCTCACTCTGCATACTACCCCATCATGCATTCAACACCCATCAAACCTCAGCATTCACCATGCATACCACCTCATCACTTGTCCAACACCCTGCAGACCACTTCTTCACTCACCCTACGCACCACCTCCTCCGTGTTGAGACTGTTGAACATGTCGAACTGCTGCTGGGTGATGGGCGGCAGGACGGCCTTCATCGGCCGCTGGGGGTGGGCGCTGAGCGGCGGCATGGCCGCGCTGTTGATGAGCGAGTTGGTGATGCTGGCCATGCGCTGCAGCGGGCTGGCAGAGGTGACCGTGTCGTCGCCGCTGCTGGTGCTGGTGGTGGTGGCGGCGGCAGCCGCTGCGGCGGCCGCCGCCGCCGCCGCCGCCGCCGCCGAGTGCATGAAGAAGCCACCAGGGTGGAGACCGGCCATTGAGCCGGGTGGGCCGGACGGGCCGGGAGTGGTCGGCAGCGAGCCTGGGCTCGACACAGGTGCCCCTGAAACGCTGAGTACGGTCAGTACACCACCGCAGCCCGGCTGGTACATCGGTGACGTCACCGCCACGGCCGCCGGGCTGCCGAGACAGGGCCGTCACGGCTACCGGTGACGTCACAGCCACGGCCGCCGGGACAGTGCCGTCACGGCTGCCGAGACAGGGCCGTCACGGCTACCGGTGACGTCACAGCCACGGCCACCAGCACTGGCGGATCCAAGGGGGGCTATTCCGGCCATGCCCCCCCGAAACGCCTTAAAGGGGGGGCATCATGTCTGTTGGCCCTCGAAACCAACAGAAGTAAACTAAATTAAAATACGGTAACTTTGAAAATAGCGCTCCGGGTGAAAGAATCTCCAATTTTAAAGGTAATTTCATAATTGTTTGGAAGCCCAGTATAGTAGCATAGTAGATTCTGACGCACATCGAGGGTTCCATGCTGTTTAATTTCTCCTTACAGCGAGAGTTGACAAAATCAGCAGTTTCATTATTCCTGGGTCAGATAGCTTCATGCATTTAGCTTAGCCAGTAACCGGCAAGCAAACACGGTGAGCCAGATTTCGAAAGCCAAATTTCAACAGGATGTTTTGTGCGTGTGTCCAATTAAGCCCAGCTGAGCAGCATGCTTCGTATGTTGATGTGGGACGTTAAGGTGAAAAGACAGGCTACATTGGCTAATTTTTGTATCGAAAAGAGTAGCAAGAGTAGGTATGCAGGTATGCAGGTATTTAGACCCTTGTTTGTTTGTTGTTTGTTTATTGGTTGGTTCACGACACACTTTATGCATATTCACGGCTAATGGCGCCGCCCACACTGTTTCGCCGGTGGGCCGCGGGATTGGGAAATGTCCTGAATGGCGCTAGAGTCGAACCCGGGACCTTTGGTACCCATAGCCCGACACCCTAACCACTCGGCCATCCCCGCCCCGTATTTAGACCATGAATAAGAGATGACTGGTGAGTTCGCAGGTAAGGGAGGTTCGGGTGGTAGGACCGGGCTATCAAACTTTAAGGGTTTTATTGCAGTTTAAGGCAGTGATAAATTATTCGTGAAATAGGGTGGAATGTACCACCTATTGAACAATGAGAAGACGTCATTCCCAAACAACTATCGACATCTTGCTTCTTGATGTGTTTGTGAAGTCTTCATGTCTCGTTTCTAACCGTGGTTTGTGTGTAAGTATCATGCTCATGCTTACCATTATAGATTGTGATGTATCTTGTACCGGACGCGATTTCAAGTAGAGATTACTCATGATATGGTCTACTGTTTGTTTATTGGTTGGTTCACGACACACTTTATGCACATTCACGGCTAATGGCGCCGCCCACACTGTTTCGCCGGTGGGCCGCGGGATTGGGAAATGTCCTGAGTGGCGCTGGAGTCGATATGGTCTACTGTTCAAGATAATTTGCTGATAGTATGCCATTCATATCATTGTCATTAACATAAGTATCCCTACAATAGGTGTCTCCCAAAATATACGAAACAGATTCACATGTACAGGCTCTTGGCTCAAAATTGATCTTGAAGGACTTAACGATATTGTAAACGACATCACTTCCATGAGCAAGATCTACATCTTCGTGGACTCTTTACGACATCTCACACCAAACGAAACACAATATTTTAAGGCTTGCTTAATGTAGGCTTGCTTAATCTATGAGACATGTTTTGCACATGCACCCTCATGCAGCAAACAAATAGGTTAGGCTTGGCTAGGTTGGGCAAGGCTATGTTTTTGTTTTAAGTTAGAAAAATTATTATTTTTAGAATCAATTTTCCGGCAATTTTTTTCCCAGAAATTGATACTTCAAAAATGGATCAGGCTAGGTTAGGTTCGGTTAAGTTTTTTTAAACTAAATATTTTAATGCAAAAAGTTGTTTGAAAATGTTCACTTTTAAAACAATTTGCTTTCTTGCATGGAAAGTTAGGTTAAGTTAGGCTAAATTTGTTTTGTTACTTTCAACATCACTTAATGTTATCTGACCCAAATCCAAGCACCTTTTGTGGTGTTACTTTGCCTCCCAACTGAAAAAATAAAGTATGTACTTCCATAGAAAATGAGTGCTTGATGAGCTGTCATCGTGTTGACAATATTTATAAGCATTGCATCAGAAAAATAAATTCCAAGAACTCAAAAATTACCTTCCTAGAATCTTGTGATAATTGCCTTATGCTTTGGGCATTACTGCACTTTAACACGCGCATTGGGGGGGGGGGGGGGGGGCGAAATCCGCCCACCCATTCGGTTTTTCGTACATAATTCCAAATTCTACCGGCCGATATACGCCATCGTTTGCGTACCTGATTTAAAATGACAGGTGCGTTGTTTTGAGCACGAAAAACGAAAAGCGGCCGATTTTTTGTCGAGTTAGTCGAGTTGAAGTTGCAAACAAAATTATCAGCGCCAGAATACAAAAATCGGCTCTGAAGTGCTTGCCATATATTGGCAAAAGTGAAGTGTTCTTGGCAACACTAGCGACTTGCTTGATGTATATGGTTATGATATTTAGTTTCAAAGTCCTGTAAGTTAGGTAACCAAGGTCAAGTTCATGACAGATTAATGGAACCAAACTTGGTCAACTGGAATGTTGTCATAAATGCAAATGACACACTAGGTTTACGCATTTTACCTCCATGAACCAAGCATATAGGGTTGGTTGGTTGGTTATTTGGGCTTTCGGGCGCATCGACTGCGTTGGTCATACAGCGCCCATCAAGCATATAGGGTTAGGCTTGGTTCAACTTCGTTAGATTAGGTTAGGTTTGGTTTTTCTGTTTAGTTGAAAAAGTAAGTTTCAAAAACTTTTTAAAATACATTTTCCAAATAAATAAATTTTCTTCAAGAACATATTAGGTTTGGCTAGGTTTTGGTGAATTATTATTTCCTTTTTGAGATTAAAACAAAAAGAAATCCTTTCAACAAATTCTGACATAGAAGGTTAGGTAGCAAATTAATGGTTGAAGGCGTTTTATGAATCCTTGGAATATACCTTTCCAATGCAATGTTTATGAATGTGAATGACACCAATTATGGCCACTCATTTTCTGTGCAATTGTTTACTTTTCAGTTTGTGAGCAAAGTAACACCAAAGGGAGGCTTTGAGTTTGATAAAAAGTAATGTTTATAAAACATAAAATAAAACCACAACAGAACCTAACACGCGCCCAGAAGGACCTATAAAATTACGGGCACTGGAGGTGGCAGATTCCGCACCCCCCCCCCCCCAAGATCTTGACTCCTATTAAAGTTGGAGCAACGAAATTCGCAGGGTCCATGGGTACGGTAGTGAACTCTATTGTGTGCAAATTTCATGACATTAGGTCAATATCTTCAAGGTCAAATGAGGTCAAAATGTCAAAATTGTCTGGTTTTGGGTGGATTGGCTGGTCATTGTTATGGCTCGCGGTGATTGTGTTTAAATGCTCCAAAATGGGCATCAATGTTTTGGACATTACTAATGATGCAATACAGATGCTAGACCATAGCATGGCAGATTCATTTAACCTCAAGTCACCTATATAGCAGCACTTTATCGGGTCATTACTTGCTCCAGTTACCGGAACCGGGCAGCCAGTCCGACTGCTCCGTTGGGCATCTCAGCGCAATCGGCTTCCCGAAGAAAGGAGTGAAGTACCTACATGCATACAGTATTGAAACGCTTAGGTACACAATGACAAGCAGTAGTTTTCAAGATGTGTAGGGAGTAACATGCAAAGTGACATCAATCACATGACGGTCATTTTCATTTATGACAACATTTCAGTTGACCAAGTTTGGTTCCATTAACCTGTCATGGACTTAACCTGACTTGACCTCGGTGACCAAACATGACTTTGGAACTGCATAGCACAACAGCACATACAAATAAATCGCTAGTGTCGCCAAGAACACTTCCCTTTGCCAATATTTGGGAAGCGCATCAGCGCCGATTTTAGTTGTCTGGTGTTGCGTTTTTTTTTACTTTAACGGTCCCCAACTTGAAGAATGTTCAGTCGATTTCCGTTTTCTGGCTTTGAACAATGCGCCGGTCATTTCTAAGCAGGTACGCAAGGAATGGCGTAAATCGGACGGTAAAATCTTGAGTTATATGCGAAAAACCGGAGGCGTGGTCGGATTTCACCCCCCTCCAGGGCGCGTGGTAAGCTAGCCTAACCTCCCATTGGAGATATAATCATGGATTGATAATGGAATGGGGTATTTGGATAGATGGAACACTTTGTTGTTCTTGTTGTGGCAAGGTAATTGTCTAAACTAAGGTGTCTACGAATAATATGTTGGGAACTCAAAGGTGCATATTCAAGTATATGTCTGTCCTTATTTTCAGTCTGGATTCTTCATCTCAACCTTCCGGTGAGGGGATAGTTTCTGCCTCCAGCCCCTCCTGTCTCGATCTTCCGCCTGCACCAGAAATCGGCCCCACCCCCGGCTCTGCCTGCTGAGATCCAGAATTGCACCACCCTAATGAGACTGAGATCAGCTTGCTTGCTGTTACTCCAAGGAAGAGGTTCACTTTCACAATTTTCTCAATAATGAGTATCTTGGAGACAGCTACTAATGTGGTCATGTAAACAGCAGGTCAGAGTTTTTGCACTGTGGAAAGAACGGGGATACAACAAATATGCAAACGGTTTAATGGTTCTAGCTTACCATGCAAAAGATTGACAACTTTTAGATATTGTTTCAATTTTTTCCTTGAACAAAGGTAAGCCTGTTATTGATGCCAAAATAATTTGGCATGAGGCAAAACAATGCTGGCCATACAGTGTATTTGCCAGCATTGCCATTGAACAAAAAAATAATGACAGGATGGGCACCGTCGAAATCCATCCCAACCTTCATGCAAATCCTAGGCACGCCATTCGGGGCGGGGCTGACGACAAAATGCGAAAGTTGCCCCCCCCCCCAAACCGGTGGGCTAGATCCGCCAGTGGCCACCAGGACAGAGCCGTCACGGCTACCGAGACAGAGCCGTGACGGTTACCGAGACAGAGCCGTGACAGCACGCACAACGCCCGACTACACCCACACCAGCAAGCCATGCACATAGCAGGGCCACAGTGCGGCCGTACCAGACCAGCTCCAAATAGCCATGGAAACAACGCAAGCGAACGTATGTACGTATGTGCATGCGTATTTGCGCGAAATGCTTACGCAGCCATATTACTAATTAATCACACTGAATATTGTCAAATATTTGGACACCATATAATAACAACTTCTAATGAAAAGGGATGTTGTGCAATGCTAGAAGAAGTCGAGACCTCTAGTCTCCAATTCGAGTGGAGTCTCCAATTATATTAATGAACTAGGAGAAAATAATATCTAAGCAAAAGTATGCTTGATGCGGACTGGCAGGGATGCATGAACCAACCCATAACCTGGAACTTAATGTCAGCCTTTCTTTGCCGTTGCCAAAAGATCCAAACTTCCAACTTCTATAATCATATAGAGTCGCTAGTCCGCGCAGGTGGCATGACACCGAGCCGGCAGATCTCTGCCGCTAACACGTCGACACCATACCCCGAACTGGACGCACCTTTGTGGTCCTCGGCGGACGGGGGTCGTACCACGGTGAAGGCCGAGTTGCCCTTCTCGTCACCACCGTCAGGCGGCTCGGCGACCGCTGCTGGTGGCCGCCCCTGAGCGTCAGAGACCGGGGTGGCGCTGCCAGTCGGCGGCTGTGGCGCCGGCTGCTGCTGCTGCTGCTGCTGCTGCTGCTGCTGCTGCTGATGATGATGATGCTGATGATGCTGCTGCTGTTGCTGTTGATGCTGGTGCTGTTGCTGATGTTGTTGCTGCTGATGCTGCATTTGCTGCATGTGCTTAACGAGCTCTTGGTTGTAGAAGTCCATGGTGTTGCGGATCTCCTCGGGCGAGCGGAAGCTGGAGAGCATGTTGAAGCTGTGTCAGACGTGACAGGCTGTCCGCAGACAGCCAGACCGAGCAGAGCGATTGCTGTGGAGCGACATGTGGCACACCTGCAGACCACCATGCCAGACGTACGTCACACCGCCTGACCACCATACCAGACACGTGTCACACCGCCTGACCACCATACCAGACACGTGTCACGCCATCTGACCACCATCCCAGACACGTGTCACACCGCCTGACCACCACACCAGGCACGTGTCACGCCATCTGCCCACCATACCAGACACGTGTCACACCGCCTGACCACCATACCAGTCACGTGTCACGCCATCTGGCCACCATCCGAGACACGTGTCACACCGCCTGACCACCATACCAGACATGTGTCACGCCATCTGGCCACCATACCAGACACGTGTCACACCGCCTGACCACCATATCAGACACGTGTCACACCGCCTGACCACCATACCAGACACGTGTCACGCCATCTGGTCACCATACAAGACACGTGTCACACCGCCTGACCACCATACCAGACACGTGTCACGCCATCTGGCCACCATACCAGACACGTGTCACACCGCCTGACCACCATACCAGTCACGTGTCAAGCCATCTGACCACATACCAGACACGTGTCACGCCATCTGACCACCATACCAGACACGTGTTACACCGCCTGACCATCATACCAGACGTGTCACGCCATCTGACCACCATGCCAGACACGTGTCACGCCATCTGACCACCATACCAGACGTGTCACACCGCCTGACCACCATACCAGACATGTGTCACGCCATGTGGTCACCACACCAGACACGTGTCACACCGCCTGACCACCGTACCAGACACGTGTCACACCGCCTGACCACCATATCAGACACGTGTCACACCGCCTGACCACCATACCAGACATGTGTCACGCCATGTGGCCACCCTCCCAGACACGTGTCACACCGCCTGACCACCATACCAGACACGTGTCACACCGTCTAACCACCATACCAGACACGTGTCACACCGCCTGACCACCATACCAGACATGTGTCACGCCATCTGGCCACCATACCAGACACGTGTCACACCGCCTGACCACCATATCAGACACGTGTCACACCGCCTGACCACCATACCAGACACGTGTACGCCATCTGGTCACCATACAAGACACGTGTCACACCGCCTGACCACCATACCAGACACGTGTCACACCGCCTGACCACCATACCAGACACGTGTCACACCGCCTGACCACCATACCAGACATGTGTCACGCCATGTGGCCACCATCCGAGACACGTGTCACACCGCCTGACCACCATACCAGACATGTGTCACGCCATCTGGCCACCATACCAGACACGTGTCACACCGCCTGACCACCATATCAGACACGTGTCACACCGCCTGACCACCATACCAGACACGTGTCACACCGCCTGACCACCATACCAGACATGTGTCACGCCATCTGGCCACCATACCAGACACGTGTCACACCGCCTGACCACCATATCAGACACGTGTCACACCGCCTGACCACCATACCAGACACGTGTCACACCGCCTGACCACCATACCAGACACGTGTCACGCCATCTGGCCACCATACCAGACACGTGTCACACCGCCTGACCACCATACCAGTCACGTGTCACGCCATCTGACCACATACCAGACACGTGTCACGCCATCTGACCACCATGCCAGACACGTGTTACACCGCCTGACCACCATACCAGACGTGTCACGCCATCTGACATGCCAGACACGTGTCACGCCATCTGACCACCATACCAGACACGTGTCACACCGCCTGACCACCATACCAGACATGTGTCACGCCATGTGGCCACCACACCAGACACGTGTCACACCGCCTGACCACCATATCAGACACGTGTCACACCGCCTGACCACCATACCAGACATGTGTCACGCCATGTGGCCACCCTCCCAGACACGTGTCACACCGCCTGACCACCATACCAGACACGTGTCACACCGTCTAACCACCATACCAGACACGTACGTACGTACGTGCGCACGCACGCACGCACGCACGCACGCACGCACGCACGCACGCACGCACGCACGCACGCACACCGCGCCGCCTGATCGCCATGCTACGTATACCACGCCGTATGACCTGGCACAAAGTACCATCGGGCAGCATGGATGCAAACGCTAACCGAGCGTCTCCCACGGCGTGAAGCACTTCCACAATTGACAATTGATACCTGATGAGCTGAGGCGCCAACATGCCATGACAGGGCTGGAACGAAACCCGGCCTGGGGCAGCATCTGCGCCGGTGGAATTCGCGCTGGCCGTGACAGCACACTGGGAGCCGGGTGCTATTTCCGCCGTCATTTGGCAGGGAACACCCGGCGGGGTCATTGATTCAGCCGTACGACAGTCGGTCGAGTCGACCGACGTCACCGACTGACACGGACAAAAAGCGGCCCGCTCATCATCAGAGGCGGAAAGGAGCTGCACCCCCCCCCATCACCACCACCACTTCAGCCGACCGGCACGGACAGACAGCAGCTCTCTCATCATCAGAGAGCTGTACGAGAGTATAAGGGTGTATGCTACATCATAGAATGGATCCTGCATCACAATGCAGGAAATCTTTGGCCTTTCACCGACCCTCCTTGACACAGTACACCCATATTCCGCCAGCCCCACGCAACACGTACCGCTGCAAATGGTCGAGGCCGTAGCCAGGTGTCAGTTCGGGCCGCTGTCCCATGATCTTGGCCAGGTGCTCCTGGTACAGTCTAGCGATCTTCTCCTGGGTGCCGTCGTCGGGAGGGCCGGAGCCACCCGGACGGCGCAGACGGTGCATCGCTTCACGGGAGTCGGGGAGCGGCGACTGCAACAGGAGCCGACAGTCAGGTCAGGTCAGGTCAGGTCAGGTCAGGTCAGGTCACGTTAATTGAGCTCACTGACGGTCATTTGGAACATCCAGTGCCAGAGGTGAGTAAAAGCCAGCGGCTCACTACAGGGCAGATGGGATCACCAATTGTCCCGTAGTGAACCCCCACTTGTGACCTGTTCTCCCCAATACTTCCCACCAGCGGTTGCTGAACACCCTACGGTACCCGACACATGCTGACCACCTTACGACACCAGACACGGGACAGCTGCTGACCACCTTACGACACCAGATACGGAGCAGCTGCTGACCACCTTACGACACCAGACACGGGACAGCTGCTGACCACCTTACGACACCAGACACGGGACAGCTGCTGACCACCTTACGACACCAGACACGGGACAGCTGCTGACCACCTTACGACACCAGATACGGAGCAGCTGCTGACCACCTTACGACACCAGACACGGAGCAGCCGCTGACCACCTTACGACACCAGACACGGGACAGCTGCTGACCACATTACGACACCCGACACGGAGCAGCTGCTGACCACCTTACGACACCCGACACGGAGCAGCTGCTGACCACCTTACGACACCCGACACGGAGCAGCTGCTGACCACCTTACGACACCCGATACGGAGCAGCTGCTGACCACCTTACGACACCCGACACGGGGCAGCTGCTGACCACCTTACGACACCCGATACGGAGCAGCCGCTGACCACATTACGACACCCGACACGGAGCAGCCGCTGACCACCTTACGACACCCGACACGGAGCAGCCGCTGACCACCTTACGACACCCGACACGGAGCAGCCGCTGACCACCTTACGACTCCCGACACGGAGCAGCTGCTGACCACCTTACGACTCCCGACACGGAGCAGCTGCTGACCACCTTACGACTCCCGACACGGAGCAGCCGCTGACCACCTTACGACTCCCGACACGGATCGGAGTCCGTGTCACCCAGCCAGTGATTCAGTGAACCTTGTAACGCTGAAAATGGCAACAACGACCACGACCAGGTTGTTCAATCGTAGCCCGGCTTGTTCCATCACTCACGGCCTGCTAACATGCCAATTACCACCGGTGTAGCCATACCGTGGTCTATCCTACGCCCCATAATGAGCATATCAGACCCGTGACAAACGTAGCAGCATCGGCACAAACAGTGTAGTTCCCAGTCTATATATCAGCAGTAAGTCAAGCAGTCAAAGCGCCTAAGGTCAGCCTTGTAACTGAATGAATGGCTGATGGCCAGCGGCAAAGTTGACCAACATTAATTCGGCCGCAGGTTAACCCGTACTCACCATTCAGTCGAAAAGAGGCTGAACAGACCAATGGTCACAAGCCGACCGCGTCTCGGCATTAGCGGACGTACCCACTAAACAGCGAGCATTAGTTGGGCTGTTCAGCATTTGTGTCCATGGCGGTGTAGCAGCACAACACAGTACCACTGCCGGGTGCACGTACACGGCAGCGCAGTGGCAGCTACTGTTTACGACTTCAGCTGGCCGGGGGAGGGGGGGGGGGGTCTAAGTAGTGCGGGCAGCACAGCCATGACTCGCCTCTGGTCCGCCCGACCAGTCCAGAGCAATACCGGCCGAAACTGGGCATGGCTATATACCAACGCCCGCGTCACCGCCTGCAACAACAGCCGTACCGACCGCCCAGCCAACAGCTGAAAAGTCCACCCAACCGACAGGCCAGGCACCCGTACTGGTCACAGGTCTGCAGTGTTTCCGTCCATGTGATGGCTCGCACTGTGCTGCGCGGCTGCCGGCGCTGGCTACTGCTGGTCTGTGTGATGTTCCGCACGACGGCCGCGTAAACCGCGGCATCTGATGTGGGAGCCATGCGCCGCTCCACGCAACTGTGTCCAGCCAAACCGGGGCTCAACACCCCCACCGGCAGTCGGGGGTTGCCGCTCCCGCCCAGACGTAACTAATTACCGCCGCATGTGGTGCTCGTGCAACCCGGCTGGCCAACAGGGCGGCACCGCCTATTGATGTGGCACCAGGTATTCAGGAGACACCGGCTACTGGGCCAACAACGGCTATTGGGGGCGACACCGGCCACCTGGGCAACACCGACTACTGGGGCGACACCTGCTACCGGGGCGGCACCGGCTACTGGGGCGACACTGGCTGCCGGGGCGACACCGGCTACTGGGGCGACACTGGCTACTGGGGCGACACCGGCTACTGGGGCGACACCAGCTAGCCGGGCCGGCCGACTGGACAGCCGCACGGCACAATCGCACCTAACGACCCAATACGAACGTCAGCAGCCTATAAACAGCGCCATTCGTAGCAACGCCGGCGCGTATCGGCCGACCAAAGGTTATTGCATGGTTATCGGCGCAGTACGATGGCGAGACGGCACGTCGCGGCGCACTGGCTCATTCGCGCCACAACTGTCGTTGAACAGCTGCTGTGGCGCCCCGTGGTGGCGGCCGGTGTTACTTACCCGGCCAACAGCCAGGCACACGTCTATCGACGGCTGCCAGGGGATGTCCGGGGAGCGTGCTCACAGCAGTCGGGCTGCCAGGGGATGTCCGGGGAGCGTGCTCACAGCAGTCGGGCTGCCAGGGGATGTCCGGGGAGCGTGCTCACAGCAGTCACTGCACGGCTTCCGCTGTTGCCGCTCAATGTCAAGTGGCACGACTTCCGCCATTGCCACTTCGCCACTGACCTATCTGAGAATGTCGTCCAGACCCGCCCGACCCCGGTGTACAACCATCCGTACAAATTTGGATCAAATAATCGATACAAATTATCGATCAAATTTGGAGATGCTGGAATCAAGCCGTCACCGAACGCAAAAATCCTCTGCGTGTACGTCGATTCGACTCTGACCTGGGATAGACAGGTGTCTCAGGTGTCTCAGGTGGTTCGGCGGTGTTATAGTGTTCTCGTTGGCCTGTCAAAATTTCGACACAAAGTACCCTCATAAACGAAGAAACTCCTCATTCAGGCACTGGTTTTCCCCCACATCTACTACTGTATGACAGTTTGGGGAAGTTGCAACAAAACCCAGAGAGATAGGATTCAGAAGGCGACACATTTTTGTGCCCGTATAGTATCCGGCCTCGACCGACGAGAGCACATCACCCCGACATTAGAGGCACTTGGATGGTTGAAATTTGATGCCATGTTGGAGGAGCGCGACGTAGTTATGATCCGGAAGCTAACGTCGTCTGATGTCCCACCTACGCTGGCGTGTTCCATCAAGCGTCGTGCGGATGCGTCGTCCAGGAGCACTTGGTGCGCAGCCACAGGGATGTTGGAGCTCCCGCGAGTTCGCTCAGAACTCGCTAAGCGGAGCTACCCATTCAGAGGCGTAGCCGCGTGGAACGGCCGTTTGGAGGCGCGTTCGATCACGGGGTGATCGAACGATCACGAGGTGATCAAGCGTGATTTATGTCTAGAGGATTTTTAATTGACTCTTGTCTATTGACATGAGAAATAGGATTATGTATGTAGTTTTATAGAAATGTATTGACGAGAGGGCTGAAAAGCCACATTATTGTGGAGACCTTAATAAATCTGACTATGACTATGACTACAACCATCGGCTGGCGAGCACAAACGACACGTGCACATGGCCACTGTCAGCAGCAGTGGGGCGGGCAGCCGCCGTGTGCACACTGCCACAGCCACAGCCACAGCCGAGCTCCGGGCCCAGCCACAGCCGCCTCAGCCAGCAGCAGTGGCCGATCGCCGGCCGTCCGGGCCGATACGGCTGTCGGGGCGCAACGATCCATTGCCGTACACTTGTAGACAATATATCAATTGAGCGAGTCAAGTTAATAGAGGGCGCGTCGATGATCAAGACAGGCGGGAGGTCGGCTGCAGGGCGGCTGCATGCACGACGTGGCGGGTGGTGGAGGTGGCCAGGGCGGACAGGGGGACCGGGTACCGCTGTGGTGGTGAGGAGGCGGACAGGGCGGACATGGTACCGCTGTGGTGGTGAGGAGGCGGACAGGGCGGACAGGGATACCGCTGTGGTGGTGAGGAGGCGGACAGAGCGGACAGGGCGGACAGGGTACCGCTGTGGTGGTGAGGAGGCAGACAGGGCGGACAGGGTACCGCTGTGGTGGTGAGGAGGCGGACAGGGCGGACAGGGGTACCGCTGTGGTGGTGAGGAGGCGGACAGAGCGGACAGGGCGGACAGGGTACCGCTGTGGTGGTGAGGAGGCGGACAGGGGGCCCGGGTACCGCTGTGGTGGTGAGGAGGCGGACCGAGCGGACAGGGTACCGCTGTGGTGGTGAGGAGGCGGACAGGGTATCGCTGTGGTGGTGAGGAGGCGGACAGGGCGGACAGGGTACCGCTGTGGTGGTGAGGAGGCGGACAGGGCGGACAGGGGTACCGCTGTGGTGGTGAGGAGGCGGACAGGGCGGACAGGGTACCGCTGTGGTGGTGAGGAGGCGGACAGAGCGGACAAGGTACCGCTGTGGTGGTGTGGAGGCGGACAGGGTGGACAGGGCGGACCGGGTACCGCTGTGGTGGTGAGGAGGCGGACAGAGCGGACAGGGCGGACCGGGTACCGCTGTGGTGGTGTGGAGGCGGACAGGGCGGACAGGGTACCGCTGTGGTGGTGTGGAGGCGGACAGGGCGGACAGGGGTACCGCTGTGGTGGTGAGGCGACAGGGGCGGGTACCGCTGTGGTGGTGGGAGGCGGACAGGGCGGACAGGGTACCGCTGTGGTGGTGAGGAGGCGGACAGGGCGGACAGGGGTACCGCTGTGGTGGTGAGGAGGCGGGTGGGAGGGGCGGACAGGGGTACCGCTGTGGTGGGTGGAGGCGGACAGGGCGGACAAGGGTACCGCTGTGGTGGTGGAGGCGGACAGGGCGGACAGGGCGGACACGGGTACCGCTGTGGTGGTGTGGAGGCGGACAGGGCGGACCAGGGGTACCGCTGTGGTGGTGAGGAGGCGGACAGAGGGCGGACAGAGGTACCGCTGTGGTGGTGAGGAGGCGGACAGGGCGGACAAGGGTACCGCTGTGGTGGTGTGGAGGCGGACAGGGCGGACAGGGCGGACCGGGTACCGCTGTGGTGGTGAGGAGGGGACGGGCGGACAGGGGACCGCTGTGGTGGTGTGGAGGCGGACAGGGCGGACAGGGGGACCGGGTACCGCTGTGGTGGTGTGGAGGCGGACAGGGTGGACAGGGCGGACCGGGTACCGCTGTGGTGGTGTGGAGGCGGACAGGGCGGACAGGGCGGACCGGGTACCGCTGTGGTGGTGAGGAGGCGGACAGAGCGGACAGGGCGGACCGGGTACCGCTGTGGTGGTGAGGAGGCGGACAGGGCGGACAGGGTACCGCTGTGGTGGTGAGGAGGCGGACAGAGGCGGACAGGGCGGACAGGGCGGACCGGTACCGCTGTGGTGGTGTGGAGGCGGACAGGGCGGACAGGGTACCGCTGTGGTGGTGAGGAGGCGGACAGGGGACAGGGCGGACAGGGTACCGCTGTGGTGGTGAGGAGGCGGACAGAGCGGACAGGGTACCGCTGTGGTGGTGAGGAGGCGGACAAGGCGGACAGGGTACCGCTGTGGTGGTGAGGAGGCGGGCAGGGCGGACAGGGCGGACAGGGCGGACAGGGTACCGCTGTGGTGGTGAGGAGGCAGACAGGGCGGATCGGGTACCATTGTGGGGAGGAGGGCGGTGAAGAGTGGTGGGTTTAGCTCGTCTGAACCTCTGACTACATATGGGTGCCACGTGACCCATCGTACTGGCGCCCCGTCTGCCTACCCTCCACACAACTGATCCATCGTTTGGGCTCCACGCTGCCTACCTTGCACATAACTGACCCATTGTACGGGCGTTACTCTGTCTGCCCTGCACACAACTGACCAATTTTATGGGCGTTCCTCTGTCTGCCCTGCAATAACTGACCAATTGTACGGGCGTTACTCTGTCTGCCCTGCACACAACTGACAATTATACGGGCGTTATTCTGTCCGCCTGCAATAACTGATCGATTGTATGGGTGCCGCATCTACTCGCCCAGATATGAAAATGTAAAAGGTCACATCTGTTCGCTCTGCACACAACCGATCCATTGCTCCACTGCCTATTATAGTCCGCTGCCTACGATCAGCTGACTGTAGTACACTACGTAACGCCAGTCTGGTCAGCCCTCGACTCTCCGATCTGTCCTAGTCACACCAACAGGCTCGCAACAGTAGACAAAACGTTAGTCCATCAGGGTGCCAAGCACCCGAATGCACACCTCCCATCCCGCAACTGATGGCCTGCCGTCCACATCTGGCGACGCACGTGACGCGTCCAGTGATGCGTCTCCCGCCCCATACCTGATGGCCTGCCGTCCACATCTGGCGACGCACGTGACACGTCCAGTACAGCGCAGCACACGGCGCCGCCGTCCGCCTCATCAGGACTGGTGTGAGTGATGGTCGCTGGCCATCTCTCTTCAACTGTAATAACCGTCCATCGGTGGCTGCCCCGTCACTGTTTCAACTGTAATAACCGTCCATCGGTGGCTACCTCGTCACTGCTTCTACTGTAATAACCGTCCATCGGTGGCTGCCCCGTCACTGCTTCAACTGTAATAACCGTCCATCAGTGGCTGCCTCGTCACTGCTTCAACTGTAATAACCGTCCGTCGGTGGCTGCCTCGTCACTGCTTCCACTGTAATAACCGTCCATCGATGGCTGCCTCGTCACTGCTTATACTGTAATAACTGTCCATCGATGGCTGCCTCGTCACTGCTTACACTGTAATAACCGTCCATCGATGGCTGCCTCGTCACTGCTTACACTGTAATAACCGTCCATCGATGGCTGCCTCGTCACTGCTTACACTGAAATACGTCCACCGATGGCTGCCTCGTCACTGCTTACACTGTAATAACCGTCCATCGATGGCCGCCTCGTCACTGCTTACACCGTAATAACCGTCCATCGATGGCTGCCTCGTTACTGACTGCGCTGCAATGATCGCTCGGCGATGCCCACCCGGCCATTGGCTCAATCGCGGGCACCGACCGTCGCCGGCCATTTCGACACTGATTCCATTGTGGCGACCGCCAGTCGCCGACACCATTTTCGGCATATCAATCTCATCGACGACAGCAAAAATGCACACAGGAAAGTGGCGGAGCGTCCATGTTCTTCCGAGCCGCTGGCGCCGAGCTGGCAAAACACCCCTGCTGACAGTGGTGATGGAGAGCGCCATGCCTACTGTATTACACACCATGAAGACGGTCCTGCTCTGCCATAGCGCAGCCAGCACCAGGTCGGTATCAGACCCCATCGGTACCCCGCCGGACCGGCCAGCACCAGGTCGGTACCGGACCCCATCGGCCCCCCGCCGGGCCGGCCAGCACCAGGTCGGTACCGGACCCCCATCGGCCCCCCGCCGGACCGGCCAGCACCAGGTCGGTACCAGACCACCATCGGCCCCCCGCCGGACCGACCTGCACCAGGTCGGTACCGGACCCCCATCGGCCCCCGCGGGACCGGCCAGCACCAGGTCGGTACCAGACCACCATCGGCCCCCCGCCGGACCGACCTGCACCAGGTCGGTACCGGACCCCCATCGGTACCCCGCGGGACCGGCCAGCACCAGGTCGGTACCGGACCCCCATCGGCCCCCGCGGGACCGGCCAGCACCAGGTCGGTACCAGACCCCCATCGGCCCCCGCGGGACCGGCCAGCACCAGGTCGGTACCGGACCCCCATCGGCCCCCCGCGGGACCGGCCAGCACCAGGTCGGTACCGGACCCCCATCGGCCCCCCGCGGGACCGGCCAGCACCAGGTCGGTACCGGACCCCCATCGGCCCCCCGCGGGACCGGCCAGCACCAGGTCGGTACCGGACCCCCATCGGTACCCCGCGGGACCGGCCAGCACCAGGTCGGTACCGGACTCCCATCGGCCCCCCGCGGGACCGGCCAGCACCAGGTCGGTACCGGACTCCCATCGGCCCCCCGCGGGACCGGCCAGCACCAGGTCGGTACCGGACTCCCATCGGCCCTCCGCGGGACCGGCCAGCACCAGGTCGGTACCGGACCCCCATCGGTACCCCGCCGGGCCGGCCAGCACCAGGTCGGTACCAGACCCCCATCGGCCCCCCGCCGGACTGGCCGGACACGGTGCGTTACCGTGCGCTCTGGGACGCCACGCGTGCGGCCCTGAAGTGGACTAGACGGCGGGCAATGGTCGGTATGGAACTGTGATAGGTGGACGGTGAACGGTGGCCGGTGATCGGTGGACGGTAACCAGTGGACGGTGGACGGTGAACGGTGGCTGGTGAACGGTGAACGGTGGCCGGTGATTGGTGGACGGTAACCAGTGGACGGTGGACGGTGCACGGTGAACGGTGAACGGTGAATGGTGAACGGTGAACGGTGAACGGTGAACGGTGAAGGTGAACGGTGAACGGTGAACGGTGAACGGTGAACGGTGAACGGTGAACGGTGAACGGTGAACGGTGAACGGTGAACGGTGAACGGTGAACGGTGAACGGTGAACGGTGAACGGTGAACGGTGGGCGGTGGACGGTGGACGGTGGACGGCGGATAGCAGTCGCGTCACACGAGCTACGCTGCTGACTGGCCGAACGCCGGCTGTCAGGAGCCGACCCCGCGGCTCTCTTGTGACACTGCCAGTCACCAGTTGGTGTCTGACGGTGACAAGCTCGGGACCGCTTCAACGCCGCCGCAGGCAGCCTGACCCCTGGCAGATGTGCGGTACACGGCCTCCATCAAGGTATCCTGGTATTCCTCAAGGCATCAAAACAAGTCCGAATGAACTGACAGATACCGGCTTATGAATTGTGTATGGGTGTGGGGGGGGGGGGATCTCAAACTGCGTGCCGAGTCTACAGACCTACAACTTTGCACCACTAGCGGTGGCCATGCGACGCAATCGTCCTGATCCACACGCCCCTGCGCGAAAAGCAGCGGCCACCACACCTGAACCAGCCAAGCGACTCCTGACCAGCGCGGCGGCGACCAGCACGGTGACAAGCGCGGTGACCAGCGCGGTGACCAGCGCGGCGGTCAGAGCGGTGGCCAGAGCGGTGGTCAGCGCAGTGGCCAGCGCGGTGACCAGCGCGGCGGTCAGAGCGGTGGCCAGAGCGGTGGCCAGCGCGGTGGCCAGCGCGGTGACCAGCGCGGCGGTCAGAGCGGTGGTCAGCGCGGTGGCCAGCGCGGTGACCAGCGCGGTGACCAGCGCGGCGGTGGCCAGCGCGGTGACCAGCGCGGCGGTGACCAGCGCGGTGACCAGCGCGGCGGTGGCCAGAGCGGTGGCCAGCGCGGTGGCCAGCGCGGTGACCAGCGCGGCGGTGGTCAGCGCGGTGGCCAGCGCGGTGGCCAGCGCGGTGACCAGCGCGGCGGTGGCCAGCGCGGTGACCAGCGCGGTGACCAGCGCGGCGGTCAGAGCGGTGGCCAGAGCGGTGGTCAGCGCAGTGGCCAGCGCGGTGACCAGCGCGGCGGTCAGAGCGGTGGCCAGAGCGGTGGTCAGCGCGGTGACCAGCGCGGCGGTGACCAGCGCGGCGGTGACCAGCGCGGCCGCGCGCCAGCTCGGCCGCGCTTCCGGCCGTCGGCGGCCGCAGCCGGCGACACTCCATTGTGCACGGGTCATTAAGGCGGCTCATTGCGCTCTGCAGTCATCTGGTCGCCATCCACCACTTGCAACAAACATGTCGCCGCCAGATCGTGGTGAGTCAGCGCTCTCAGAAATAGCTGCAGCCATCCATCTGCAAGCGGTTGGCCGCCGGGAACATCGGCACCGACGGGTCACCGTCGGTCGCAGGACATAGTCGCCTGCCGCACCTCCGACCTCGGCCGACGGCGACGGGCCAGTTGCCAGTTCAAACCCCAAACCCAAGCGATTCCTAGACTATTTCTTGGTAGATGCACCTTACTATATTGGTATGCACCCATACACATTAACATATACTTTTAGTGGTAACATGCCTAACAAGCAGTCCTACTCAACTTTCGATGAACTGGAGTGAATGTCAAATTCTTCCTTACCACAGAGCCGTAGCGCATGACAAGTCCGAACCTGATCAAACGATGGCGCCGGACCCCAAGCAGGAGCAATTTCACGCGGTTTCGATTCAGTCCGCATGCTACAGTGAAAGGAGGCGGCACCATGCCCATAGCAGACGTATCGGAGCCGCAGAACTGGACTGCCCCAGACACCATGCGGTTCACCGCCGATTGGCAACCGTCTGATCGATGCCAGTGACAGAGCTGCACTGGTAAGCCTCCCTGTATGTCAAGTTGCCGAATCACCGATTACATTTTTAAAAGGAAAATAATCCACTTCAAAGCCGTATTGTAGCCTGCAAACACTTTTTAAGCGCACTCTTTCGATTAGCATCGCCGGCTTGAGGTCGTCATGCCGAACAGCGGCGACCAGTAAAAAGGCAGTCTCCGTTGTCGAAATAGACGGCACGGTCAAAATAGACGCCACAGCGTGTGTGTGTGTGTGAGTTTTGCCAGCCTGCCACCGCTTGGTGATATCGGCTGGTTCCGGTTGTGAGAAGATGTGTAAGACAGTGAGTAGTGTAGGGTAGGAGGATCAATCCGAGGTGGAGGTTTAGTAAAGTAGTCGAGCAGTGGTGAACTAGCGATAAGATGGTCTTGAAGAGTAGAGCTGAGGTAGTCCGGATCGATTGAAGGTGTAGAGCTGTAGAGCTGGCACAGCGGCGGCGGTAGAAGACATACTAGTGTTAAAGGCGGACATCCGTTCTGCGCATGCGCAATCTCTTGCGAAAATACTCTTGATTTTGTTCGCATAGTGGCGCTCTTTGCGCAATCATCGCCGCATGACATAGATTGTTTACGTTTTCGCCCCATAACGAAGCTTCATGGCATCATATTCATTTTGTTGTGGACTAGGTATATGGGAGTAGGTGATACTGGCTGTATCAGGATTTAAAAAGAAAAAAACAGAGACACAAGCCATAATATTACATGTTATCTCACAGCAAGGGATGCCTCAGTGAGAAATGTACCTGACGATGTGTTCTTTAGTATGTTAATTTTCCAACCAGCAAATAACATAGTGAGACATTTCCCCAAATACCACAACATCTCAGAATCATTATAGGAATATCTGAACATTCAAAATTGACCATACTCATTATTAAACTGGGGATCGCCAGCATTCATCATACCATCCCAGTATTTGAATGTTAGTTTGCTGGATAACCATACCCTGTCTGGATACCTACATGTTCAAGTTCTGAAGCAGTGTTCAGATTTGTTTGATTTGGATGCCACATGCAAATGGTATGCCCAGGCTTGTCCTTTGTTTTACAGGATTGAGCAATATGGATACCTACACACCATACCTGGTGAAATTTTATATGAAACATTTGCTGCAAGGGTGCATTACTTCCAGCATTGCTGTACTTTAAGGCATTCACAGCGCATGTTTTGCGTATATTTTAACTCCATAAAGAAAACAGGAGATATGTTTTGTTAGCTTTAGTTATATCAGTTTTTATCCTGCAAAATGTTGGAGCTTATTTTTTACCTTTCATTTTTGTATGGCCAATACATTCTTCTGTAAATGCTCGAATTTCAGGAGGCAGGCAATAAAGGGGCTTTGAGATGGGTAACGTTCCAAGAATAATTACATCAGGAATGAAGATGGAGCATAAATTAACCTAACCCAGCTTAACCTCTTGTCAGAAGAAATTATCTTAAAAGCTAAATTTATAAATGGCAGCCAAGGTACCATTAAGTCCAAATCATCCCCCATTTTTTAAAAAATGGTAATGTAGTTTAAGGAAACCATGACAAGCTTTACACTCATTTCACCTTTATGAAACACACAAAGAGTTAGGCTAAGCAAGGTAGCCTGTATGCTGGGGAAATTTTCAATGTTTTTAACATATATAAAATTGAGCTTTCTTCTTTTAAAAGAACTGTTCAGGCTGGGTTAGCTAGGTAAAATGGTTTAATATTGTTCATTTTCTTAATTTGTTTTCTAAAAGGAAGATTAGGCTTGGATAGGTTACCTTAGGTTACATTATTAGGCTTGTTAGATTGTATGCTATTTTGTTTTTCTCAGGTAATGTTATGATCTCATTTTAACATACATTTTACATTGTGTTATCTGAATGGAAGAACATTTTTGGTATGAGTGTGCTTGTCAAATGATGAGTATTTATTGCCAGAGGAAATGATTGATCACATTGTGTCAATCATGTTGAAAGACATTGTGTTGGAAAAAATTCAAGAATTGAGAAACTATTCCAATACACGAAGTTACCTGTTTTGTCTTATAGTAACATATGAGTGGTCTGGGACAATGCAGTTTGACAGGTATGTGCATGCAATCATGCGCTGGAATATATTTTGTGAAACATGACCATGCGTCTTTGGGCAATATATATATCTGTTGTGTTCCAAAATCATTTTGCGTTCAGTGGAAATATAAACTTATTCTATGAAATGTAGTTGAAAACTGAGGTATTTAAGCGCACGAAAACGAAAAATTAAGAACTGTTCGGTATTCTTTGTTACTTTTGCTTCGGATGATTCCACCAAGTTTTGATCATTCGTCATCATAAAAATTAAGAGTGTATGTAATGATTTAACTCCATAGCTCATTGGTCCTGCTAATTAATTCACAAGGAATAACTATTTTAAAATTGCATGTCACAATACCTATGGTATGCATGCTTTTCCCTTCAGGTAATTTTGTAATTGTTGTCTTTTTCCTCACTATAATATATGGAAAGGTAGTGAGCATGATGCGACCAGTCATTTCCTCTGCAGTGTTATATTTCTTAGTTGGCAGAAAAAGTAACACCACAAAAAGGAGCTTTGGATTGGGTCATATAGCATAACAAATAATGTTAATTAAAAGGAAAAATTCAACATGGTCTAGACTAACCTTGACTAACTTCTCATGTAAGATAAAATTTAGGAAGATGGAGAAAAAATAAAACAATTTTTATTCTGAAACATCAAATTAAAAACCTACCCTGATCTAACAGCATAACTTGCTTTTGAAGAACAAAAGGAACTTGAGGAACAAAGAGCAATTTTTGCAACTAAAAAATTTACTAACCCTAACCTAACCCCTTTATTTGCTTACTGCAGGTAACATGTGTCTAAAACCTGTCTTGTGAATATCCTAAAGCCCAATACAAAGTACATACAGTACATACTAAAAAAAGTACATACTTAAAGTACATACAGGTTGTGTTAATAAAAAAAGGATTGATGATGCCAAACAAGTGTGGAATATTATTCCCCTTGGTTTGTCATTCACCAAAAATGGAATGCCTGAGGCATTGATGTTGAATGTGAATATCAGTAAATGTGTTGTTCAAGGCTGTTGCAGAATATCAAGAAAAGTAAAAGCAAACTACATTTATTACCATATTCATAACGAGGTGAACATTCATTTTTGTCATGCATCCCATATTTTTTTATTGACAAACAAAAGAATACAGAAAATTCAACTTTGTGGGATGCAACATACGCTAAAAATTACAGTAAAATGTTAGAAAAACCTATAAAGCTAACCTACTGATCCTGGATCATTTGCTGCATGCTGATGTTTGATTTCCTCCACCCTAATAATGTTGGATTCCTTGCTGCCTAATCATGATTGATAGTATAAAGTCAACATCATTTCAAAGTTAAGGGTTCTTCAGAGTTCAAATACATCTTCCACCACTTGAGTGCGCTGGTGTACCCTTAGATCAGAGCTTCAGCTGCGCGACAGTTCAGAATGATGTTCTCGGACCACTCTAGTGGATTGAGCGAGGTGTGAACATTTCATTTACCCAACAATAACTGAATAAGCCACAACAGTTGGACACTCCCGAGGAGGCTCAGCGTCCTCATAAATCCAAAGGTTGTGGAATCCCACCAACCTTCAAGTCGTGGCGGGGCGCCGAGCTTGTGAACGTTCTATTGATGAACAGCACACAAGTGCCCCACTTTTTAGCAGTTGCATGGACTCTTAGTGACATTATGCATGGGTGTCGTGACGGACTTTGGATGGGGTAGAGACCACACGAGATGGGTTTTTATTAGTTATCTTTTATGCAAAGTAATTCTGCAAAATACTCAATCATTCTTATATTGTTAAATTACATAAAGCTTCGAGCGACCAGGCCCCTAGGGCTCAAATATGCTATGTTAGCTGGGTTAGGTAGGCATGCCCGCTTTCAGTCATTCAACACTCCCACTCTTATAATTCATATTGGGTCGGAGTATGGTGGCCTTTGATGGTAAGCCTGCATACGTCAAACAATTTGTATACCACTCGATCCTACTAAGAACAGGCTGGCTGTACCCACACTTCGCGGTGAAGGCGGAGACAAACCTTTGCCTTCGCATGTAGTGACTTTAGCATTATCTATATGATGCTGCTTGGTAAATAATGCATTTAAGTCAAGGCTTGTTTCATATCAAAGAAGAAAAATAAGTAAAGTCTCGTACACTAGCACCCTTATCATCTGCACCAAATGGACATTGTCCTCGCAGACATCGTTGCGATGTTATTTCATCTTTCATCAAATTTGACGATATATAGCGGCAGTGTCAGTTGATCAGGAATACCTTCATTGAAACGAGCGATCAATTCTGAAGGCGTTCCAGGGGGGGGGCATTTTTAGTTCCTACCATTATTTGATAAAAATATTCAATTTCACATGCGACCTCGGTCTCTGAGACGCGTGATATCATCCGGTCCTCAGACTGTCACGCCTCGATACACACGGACCTCGGTCTCTGAGACGCGTGATATCACCCAGTCCTCAGACTCTCACGCCTCGATACACACGGACCTCGGTCTCTGAGACGCGTGATATCACCCAGTGCTCATACTGTCATCATGTTTCCGGTGCTTTCAAATTTCACATCACATTTTCCCCATGCTTAAACTATAGGAAATACCGCAGACAAGACAACATGGAGTCTAAGTGATATCAGCTGATACAGAAATCATGGATGTATCCATCACATGTGGGGAAAAATCTCATAGATAGCATACTTTCTTTGTTTTTTCACAATTATCTTCAAGATTTCGCATTTAGCGGCCGCGGCCACCATGCGACCCAATGGCATGCTTACAGTTCGAACATCCGCCGCTAGGTGCAAACGAAGCGCCACCAGAAGCATGGCCGCGCACGTCCCCTATCGGGTGTAGGGTCAAAATAGACGACACAGCGGCGGTGTAGGGTCAAAATAGACGGCACAGCAGCGGTGTCGCACCCGGATTGACAGCGGTTGTAACGAGCATTGTTTGCGGTGCCAAGACAAGGCGGCCAGTCAACAGCCGCCGCCATATTGATTAATGACCGCCCCTGATGCAACTCCAATTGAGAGCAGCTGTTTGTTTTGGATGGGGATGATGATCGTACGCCACGGCGGCGATAGCAATAAATGAGTGGCGCCGAGCGCGTGCCAACCGCAATACAATCAAACCTGCACGCCGCCCGACCCCTCCCATTTTCCTCCCCACACAGCGTGACTCGGCCAAGACCATAGCACCAGATTAGGCGCGCACACAACCAGTACGCAAGCTTCCCGTGACGGGGTGTCCAGCCGGCGACACCAGGGTCCGGAAGCATATTCAGACAACTTCATCTCGCGTCTCGACACTGGTAGCCACGGTGCCTCAGACGTCCACTACCCTCCCCCTAGTCCACAGACTCCCACAATCTACCATCCGGTCCTCAGACTGTCACGCCTCGATACACACGGACCTCGGTCTCTGAGACGCGTGATATCACCCAGTGCTCAGACTCTCACGCCTCGATACACACGGACCTCGGTCTCTGAGACGCGTGATATCATCCGGTCCTCAGACTCTGACGCCTCGATACACACGGACCTCGGTCTCTGAGACGCGTGATATCATCCGGTCCTCAGACTGTCACGCCTCGATACACACGGACCTCGGTCTCTGAGACGCGTGATATCACCCAGTCTCAGACTCTCACGCCTCGATACACACGGACCTCGGTCTCTGAGACGCGTGATATCACCCAGTGCTCATACTGTCACGCCTCGGTAAACACGGACCTCGGTCTCTGCGGTCTCTGAGACGCGTGATATCACCCAGTGCTCAGACTCTCACGCCTCGATACACACGGACCTCGGTCTCTGAGACGCGTGATATCATCCGGTCCTCAGACTGTCACGCCTCGATACACACGGACCTCGGTCTCTGAGACGCGTGATATCACCCAGTGCTCAGACTCTCACGCCTCGATACACACGGACCTCGGTCTCTGAGACGCGTGATATCACCCAGTGCTCAGACTGTCACGCCTCGATACACACGGACCTCGGTCTCTGAGACGCGTGATATCACCCAGTGCTCAGACTGTCACGCCTCGATACACACGGACCTCGGTCTCTGAGACGCGTGATATCACCCAGTGCTCAGACTGTCACGCCTCGATACACACGGACCTCGGTCTCTGAGACGCGTGATATCACCCGGCCCTCAGACTCTGACGCCTCGATACACACGGACCTCGGTCTCTGAGACGCGTGATATCACCCAGTGTTCAGACTGTCACGCCTCGATACACACGGACCTCGGTCTCTGAGACGCGTGATATCACCCAGTGCTCAGAATTCGACTGAGCAGACTGTCGTCCAACTGACGGTCTCGCGCCCGACGGGACCCCGGCGTCCATCTGAACCCTCTTCCAATGACGTCACAGCACGCTCCACGCGCCCGACGAGACCCCGGCGTCCATCTGAACCCTCTTCCAGTGACGTCACAGCACGCTCCACCTGAATGGAGCAGCAGCGCACAATGTACCGCTGCTGCCGTTCACGAGGCAGCACCACCAGGTCCGTGCTGCGTCGGGACTCGACCAGCTTTGCAGTGCATCGCTGCAGACAAGAGCGTGACGACCCGCATGCTAAACGAGCAGTTTTCACCATTTCTTTGGATAGTAGTAATCCCGAACACACATTTAGTGATTTGGCGATGTTCTCGATGGCAAGTGTAAGGCGGCGTTCGTTGGCACTAGATGGTTGGCGCCGGACAGGTCACACAGGTGGCCCAGCACCGGACAGGCCGGACAGGTGGCCTAGCGCCGGACATGTCAGGTGGCCCAGCGACGGACAGGTGATCCAGCGCCGGAGGCTGTCGGCCGCCAGCTCACGTGAGCCGATCAGAACAAGTGGCACACGAGCGTGCTCCGTGTCTGGACTCGGAGCAGGTCCGGTGGCTGGCCGACGCGGACGACCGCCACGGCAGAGCACTGATTCACCAGTCCACGTCAGGTGACCACCACACCAGACCACGTCAGGTGCCCACTACACCAGACCACGTCAGGTGACCACTACACCAGACCACGTCAGGTGACCACCACACCAGACCACGTCAGGTGACCACCACACCAGACCACGTCAGGTGACCACCACACCAGACCACGTCAGGTGACCACTACACCAGACCACGTCAGGTGACCACTACAACAGACCACGTCAGGTGACCACCACACCAGACCACGTCAGGTGACCACTACACCAGACCACGTCAGGTGACCACTACACCAGACCACGTCAGGTGACCACTACAACAGACCACGTCAGGTGACCACCACACCAGACCACGTCAGGTGACCACCACACCAGACCACGTCAGGTGACCACCACACCAGACCACGTCAGGTGACCACTACAACAGACCACGTCAGGTGACCACCACACCAGACCACGTCAGGTGACCACCACACCAGACCACGTCAGGTGACCACTACACCAGACCACGTCAGGTGACCACTACAACAGACCACGTCAGGTGACCACCACACCAGACCACGTCAGGTGACCACCACACCAGACCACGTCAGGTGACCACCACACCAGACCACGTCAGGTGACCACTACACCAGACCACGTCAGGTGACCACCACACCAGACCACGTCAGGTGACCACTACAACAGACCACGTCAGGTGACCACTACACCAGACCACGTCAGGTGACCACAACAGACCACGTCAGGTCGCCACTACAACAGACCACGTCAGGTCACCACTACAACAGACCACGTCAGGTCACCACTACAACAGACCACGTCAGGTCACCACTACAACAAACCACGTCAGGTCACCACTACACCGTACCACGTCAGGTCACCACCACACTGGACCACGTCAGGTGACCACTACAACAGACCACGTCGGGTCACCACCACGCTGGAGCACGTAAGGTCACCACCACACTGGAGAACGGCAGATCACCATCACATAAAAATACGTCTTGTCACCACCACAGTGGACCACGGCAGGTCACCACCACACCAGATCACGTCAGGGCACCACCAAACCGGACCACGTCATGTCAGCACCACACCAGCCCACGTCAGGTCACCATCACACCAAACGACGTCATGTCACCACCACACTAGACCACGTCATGTCACCACGATGTCAGACCACGACACACCACCATGTGAATCCACACCAGAACACCACGACAGCGGACCGTATCTGGACACCAGAACATCAGACCACGACGACGGCCCGTCCAGCACAAGCCGATCAGACTGACGGCGCTCTATTCTCGGGCCGGCTCAGTCAATCAATCAATTCATTAGTGTTTGCCGGGCGGCTGCATTGCTGAAAGTTCCTCAGCGTGTAAGCCAACGGCCGGGGGCTCATCAATGCCTTGCACAAACAGTTTGGTTGGTAGTTGGCACGTTCACTTGTGAAAAGCGAAACGCAGTCTCAAGGTCTCAGGGGGCTAGCCTCGCAATTCCACGAGCGGAGCCGGCGACGGAACAGATCCACACTGCACCCTCATTGTACTGTCCAGCGGGGCTGCGGCTGGACATGCCAACACTGCACCCTCTCACGCTCCGGCGGGGCCCCGTTGCTGGACATGCCAACACTGCACCCTCTCACGCTCCGACGGGGTCCCGTCACTGGACATGCCAACACTGCACCCTCACACGCTCCGGCGGGGTCCCGTCACTGGACATGCCAACACTGCACCCTCTCACGCTCCGGCGGGGTCCCGTCACTAGACATGCCAACACTGCACCCTCACACGCTCCGGCGGGGCCCCGTCACTGGACATGCCAACACTGCACCCTCTCACGCTCCAGCGGGGCTGCGGCTGGACATGCCAACACTGCACCCTCTCACGCTCCGGCGGGGTCCCGTCACTGGACATGCCAACACTGCACCCTCTCACGCTCCGGCGGGGTCCCGTCACTGGACATGCCAATACTGCACCCTCTCACGCTCCAGCGGGGCTGCGGCTGGACATGCCAACACTGCACCCTCTCACGCTCCGGCGGGGTCCCGTCACTGGACATGCCAACACTGCACCCTCTCACGCTCCGGTGGGACCCCGTCACTGGACATGCCAATACTGCACCCTCTCACGCTCCGGCGGGGCCCCGTCACTGGCCATGCCAACACTGCACCCTCTCACGCTCCGGCGGGGCCCCGTCACTGGACATGCCAACACTGCACCCTCTCACGCTCCGGCGGGGTCCCGTCACTGGACATGCCAACACTGCACCCTCTCACGCTCCGGCGGGGTCCTATCACTGGACATGCCAACACTGCACCCTCTCACGCTCCGGCGGGGCCCCGTCACTGGACATGCCAACACTGCACCCTCTCACGCTCCGGCGGGGTCCCGTCACTGGACATGCCAACACTGCACCCTTTCACGCTCCGGCGGGACCCCGTCACTGGACATGCCAATACTGCATCCTCTCACGCTCCGGCGGGGCCCCGTCACTGGACATGCAAATACTGCACCCTCTCACGCTCCGGCGGGGTCCCATCACTGGACAGATCCACATCGGAGTGTCGGGGGTGCGACATGGGCCATGCCGCGGCAGACAGGGGACACGACGGCCGATAGCTGCCCACGGACAGCGCCAGTCGGTGGCGGCGGATGTCTTCACTGATGAGCCGTCGCGGGTATCCAGATCAGGCCACACAGCGCGCCTATCCTACGCACTGCTAGCGCTCCATTACAACAGCCGCCGGCACACAGAAACAACTGCCGGGGTCGATCTGGCGCAGATTAAAACAAGGCACCATTGGTTGCAGGTGGTGGAGCATCACATTATCATCAGATGACATGACCTATCGGCTGTACGCCCTGACACGGAGTCCAGTTATCACCGCCAGTGGCGGCAGACATCACCGCCAGTGACGGCAAATACCACCGCCAGTGGCGGCATATACCACCGCCAGTGTCGGCAGATACCACCGCCAGTGGCGGCGGATACCACCGCCAGTGGCGGCAGACACCACCGCCAGTGTCGACAGATACCACCGCCAGTGGCGGCCAGGTGCTGTCGCATTAGGCAGGCTTAACAAGGCTGCAGCTGGATCTGTGTTGAGCTGATATATTGGGCCGATCCAGGTGCGTGCCGCCGACCACGATATCGCCGACCAACAAAGCGATTAATTGCAGATTATGGAGCATCCCATGCCTGCCTGGCCTTTCAACAGCTGGTTGCAATAATGACGAGCCCACTTAAACCGTCCTACCGGCAGCTGTCAAAGCTGGCAATATCGGATCCGACCGGTCCGCACACCGCATCGCTCAGGGCGGTTCCAGCGCTCAGGGCGGTTCCAGCGAGACACACAGCACGTAGCTGATGGACGACTGGAGCGCGGCTGGCTACCAGGTAACACCAAGTAGTCAGAGCCGGCCACCAGGTAACACCAAGTAGTCAGAGCCGGCCACCAGGTAACACCAAGTAGTCAGAGCCGGCTACCAGGTAACACCAGGTAGTCAAAGCCGGCACCTTCACCCCACACAGCCAGCCGCCACACCCGCCAGGTAACACCAGGTAGTCAGAGCCGACACCTTCACCCCACACAGCCAGCCGCCACACCCGCACCTCCCCACACAGCCAGCCGCCACACCCGCACCTCCCCACACAGCCAGCTGCCACACCCGCACCTCCCCACACAGCCAGCCGCCACACCCGCACCTCCCCACACAGCCAGCCGCCACACCCGCACCTCCCCACACAGCCAGCTGCCACACCCGCACCTCCCCACACAGCCAGCTGCCACACCCGGCACCTCCCCACACAGCCAGCTGCCACACCCGGCACCTCCCCACACAGCCAGCCGCCAAACCCGCACCTCCCCACACAGCCAGCCGCCGCACCCGCACCTCCCCACACAGCCAGCTGCCACACCCGGCACCTCCCCACACAGCCAGCCGCCACACCCGCACCTCCCCACACAGCCAGCCGCCACACCCGCACCTCCCCACACAGCCAGCTGCCACACCCGGCACCTCCCCACACAGCCAGCTGCCACACCCGCACCTCCCCACACAGCCAGCTGCCACACCCGCACCTCCCCACACAGCCAGCCGCCAAACCCGCACCTCCCTCACACAGCCAGCTGCCACACCCGCACCTCCCCACACAGCCAGCCGCCGCACCCGCACCTCCCCACACAGCCAGCTGCCACACCCGCACCTCCCCACACAGCCAGCTGCCACACCCGGCACCTTCCCACACAGCCAGCCGCCAAACCCGCACCTCCCCACACAGCCAGCCGCCACACCCGCACCTCCCCACACAGCCAGCTGCCACACCCGGCACCTTCCCACACAGCCAGCTGCCACACCCGGCACCTCCCCACACAGCCAGCTGCCACACCCGCACCTCCTCACACAGCCAGCCGCCACACCCGCACCTCCCCACACAACCAGCTGCCACACCCGGCACCTTCCCACACAGCCAGCTGCCACACCCGCACCTCCCCACACAGCCAGCCACCACACCCGCACCTCCTCACACAGTCAGCCACCACACCTGGCACATCCCCACACAGTCAGCCACCACACCTGGCACATCCCCACACAGTCAGCTGCCACACCCGGCACCTCTCCACACAGCCAGCTGCCACACCCAGCACATTCCCACACAGTCAGCTGCCACACCCGGCACATTCCCACATAGCAGCTGCCATACCTGCACCTCTCCACACAGCCAGCCGCCACACCCGGGACCTCTCCACACAGTACGAGTGCGAAATTTGCCGGCATAAAGCTCCTCCTTGGCGAACGGAAAAGGGAGTACTTCTGAGGAAATGATGCGACGAAAGTCTGTACACGTCGACATCTACAGAACAGGCATAATTTAGAATGGGAAAACAACGTTTCAAATTTCTAACAAAAACAAATGAAGACTTGACCAGTGTGACGTTTCGACTAGATCGAGTCCCTCACATCAATTTTTCCCTTGCATGCTCACGGAAATAGAATGGCTGGGCCTGACGTCGCTAGCGTAACGGCTATGATCATGCGGTGCCAGCGCACAACACGGACGGCGGCCGTCACCACCAACACTAGTGCCGTCGTCGAAATCGATCGACGCCCGTCGATGGAGACAGAGTCACGGCCAGAGCTACGCAGGTCAGCAGGGTGCAGACTGGAGACGTCCGGCCAGCTGACCAAAGGTAACCAGGGAAGGGAAGGACGAGACAGCAGAGACGCTGACTGGGAGAATGACGACGAGATATCAGATCGCCCCCGTAACACTATTTTGTGCTTACCGAGGGGAATAATGCCTTAACAAAGAAGCGGGATATCCGGGAGGTCGGCTACTTGGCCTCAAGAACAGGACAGGAGTAATCGCTTGATAGTGGGGCTGGTGAGCAGCGGCAGGTAGAGTTGACCAGAGACCGGTAGCCGGGCAACGTCAGTGCAGCCGGACGGCAGCCGGCGCTACCGCCAGCCGCCGGTGGAGAAGGTGGATTGGCGCTGTCCTCACCGACAGCTGGCGACCACCCGCAAAAACAGCCAGATGGACAAATGTACAGCCAATCACGTCAGATCATGCCGCAGATGCCGTCAATCGCTCATCAGATCGGCGCGCCGATAAGCCGGCTGACAGGCTGTTAATACACAGCATGACGGAGCGGGCGTCGTGTGGCCTGTCGTGTCGCCCTGCCACAATGGATCGGTAGTGTGGCAGTGTGGCAGTGTGGCGGACTTGGCGCCGTCTGCGGCCACGTCGTGTGGCCTGTCGTGTCGGACTGGGCAGGCATACTGGCTACAGGCAGGCCATAACACCATCCCACCGCCGTAGCAACGCCGCAGCAGTGTAGTAACAGCGGCGTAACATCGGCGTAACAGCACCGAAACAGCGCCACCACAGCCGAATCTCAACATCAGCATGCTACCGTCACAGGCCGTGGTGATGGCATGATGGTGGCCACAACACGACAGCACCGTTCCGTGCAGAGCGGTGACAACACACAGATCGGTGCGGGAGTGTGCTGCACCACGCCACTACAGTGGGCCGGTCAGCGTAACACGCGCGTCACACCACATTGTGCCAGCCAGCTCTGTCACAGCCCGCTGTGTCCCCGCGGTGCACACTCTCCGAACGAGAGCCACGGTACTGGACGCCACAGACATGTGCGCAAATCATCCCTTTACGAGCTGGCCCAACCGGCAGGCCGTGCACTATCGGCTTTTAATTAGCGTATTTTATGAGCAGCGACCTGGCAGCGGAGCTAATTACAGGCGGGTCGGTACATTAGGCTTCAGCTGCACTCGTTCCAGCAGCGAGCAGCCACACCGAGGTCCCGTCCGTCACGATCCCTGGCTTGTCTCCTCCACGCCGGCAAGCTTTGGAGCTCAAGATCCAACAGGTCGTAGTCGATGCGCCCTAAAAACTAACTAACTAACCAACAGGTCGTCTCTGACATGCATTCACGTTGGCTACTCTTCGTGTTACCACCCCCACGATCCACACCCGGCGTTACAAGCACTCCTGACCTTAATGTACTTGCTGCCTACGAACACTGCATCTCTCACATACCCTTGGCCCGACGTGTGTCGTCTCTAAGCGGGTACGTTTCCTAGTGCGTGGGCTGACACCATGTGTCCGCAACCCCATGCGTTCACGTCACCAGGCTAAAGACGAGTGCTCGTTACCATGCTAAATACGAGCGTGCCCGTCGCCAGGCTAAATACGAGAGTGCCCGTCGCCGCGCCACACGTGCCCGTATTTAGACGGCTGACGTGCACCGGCCGCCGGTCTGTATCGGTGCCGCCGACTGCAGGACACACTGAACCAGTGGCCCGCGGCCACACTAACAGACACCATCGGTGCCGCCGACTGCAGGTCACACTGAACCAGTGGCCCGCGGCCACACTAACAGACACCATCGGTGCCGCCGACTGGAGGTCACCTGAACCAGTGGCCCGCGCCAAAAGAACCAAGGGCTACCAGCCAAGCACCATCGGTGCCGCCGACTGAGGTCGCTGAACCAGTGGCCCGCGGCCACACTAACAGACACCATCGGTGCCGCCGACTGGAGGTCACACTGAACCAGTGGCCCGCGGCCACACTAACAGACACCATCGGTGCCGCCGACTGCAGGTCACACTGAACCAGTGGCCCGCGGCCACACTAACAGACACCATCGGTGCCGCCGACTGGAGGTCACACTGAACCAGTGGCCCGCGGCCACACTAACAGACACCATCGGTGCCGCCGACTGCAGGTCACACTGAACCAGTGGCCCGCGGCCACACTAACAGACACCATCGGTGCCGCCGACTGCAGGTCACACTGAACCAGTGGCCCGCGGCCACACTAACAGACACCATCGGTGCCGCCGACTGCAGGTCACACTGAACCAGTGGCCCGCGGCCACACTAACAGACACCATCGGTGCCGCCGACTGCAGGTCACACTGAACCAGTGCCCGCGGCCACACTAACAGACACCATCGGTGCCGCCGACTGGAGGTCACACTGAACCAGTGGCCCGCGGCCACACTAACAGACACCATCGGTGCCGCCGACTGCAGGTCACACTGAACCAGTGGCCCGCGGCCACACTAACAGACACCATCGGTGCCGCCGACTGGAGGTCACACTGAACCAGTGGCCCGCGGCCACACTAACAGACACCATCGGTGCCGCCGACTGCAGGTCACACTGAACCAGTGGCCCCGCGGCCACACTAACAGACACCATCGGTGCCGCCGACTGGAGGTCACACTGAACCAGTGGCCCGCGGCCACACTAACAGACACCATCGGTGCCGCCGACTGCAGGTCACACTGAACCAGTGCCCCGCGGCCACACTAACAGACACCATCGATCTCGCATGGGAATTCACTTCTAATCAGGCTCGGTCTACGGCGGCAATTTCCGCGTCATTTGTTTTACTCGCCCTCAATGCCCATTGATCGCATCCCCTATAGATTTGTTTTGAATGGGTTCTGATTATACATATTCAGGGGTGTAATTATAGAAGGCTCGCAGGCGGCCGTCGATCGGACGGGTGTTTGTGATGTGATTCAATGCCAAAGACGCCACGGCACGCACCACGTCCGCGTGTTGTGCAGCTGAAACGCGTAGAACGTGATCAGTGTAGCGGACACACAAATACTGTGGGCTGTGTGGTGGAGAAACACATACTGTGGGCTGTGTGGTGGAGAAACACATACTGTGGGCTGTGTGGCTGAGAAACATACTGTGACCAATGCAGCAGATGAACATATAGCGTAGGCTGTGTAGCAGAGAAACACATAATGTGGCCTGTGTAGATGATACATGTATACTATGGGGTGTGGGCAGTGTAGCTGAGGGAAACAGGACGTGGGTCGGGTAGATGAACCACAGACTGTGAGCTGCACAGATGAGACGGATTGTGGGATACATAGCTCAGACGCAAGGCCGCTGGCTTTGTAGCTAAGATACACATACTGTGGACTATGCAGCAGCGATCAACGATGGGCTGCGGTGCGGTGTCGCCGAAAGCAGAAGTGTCAGATCAGGAATGTACTCGTTCCGATCCATAGCCAGCACGTTGGTTTACCTTCGCGAACTATGTCTACCTTCCGGTACCGTAGACTGTGATGTTCACATTACACATTACATTATTAGTATTTGTGTCCGCCTCACTTGACCGCTCCGTCGGGCGTGTGCCGTGCTCAGCCCTCCCACACACCGCCAGGGGTATGCCGTGCTCAGCCCTCCCACACACCGCCAGGGGTGTGCCGTGCTCAGCCCACCCACACACCGCCAGGGGTGTGCCGTGCTCAGCCCTCCCACACACCGCCAGGGGTGTGCCGTGCTCAGCCCACCCACACACCGCCAGGGGTGTGCCGTGCTCAGCCCTCCCACACACCGCCAGGGGTGTGCCGTCTCACCCCCCACACCGCCAGGGGTGTGCCCCCAGCCCCCACACCGCCAGGGGTGTGCCGTGCTCGCCCTCCCACACCCGCCAGGGGGGCCCAGCCCTCCCACACACCGCCAGGGGTGTGCCGTGCTCAGCCTCCCACACCGCCAGGGGTGTGCCGTGCTCAGCCCACCCACACACCGCCAGGGGTGTGCCGTGCTCAGCCCTCCCACACACCGCCAGGGGTGTGCCGTGCTCAGCCCACCCACACACCGCCAGGGGTGTGCCGTGCTCAGCCCTCCCACACACCGCCAGGGGTGTGCCGTGCTCAGCCCTCCCACACACCGCCAGGGGTGTGCCGTGCTCAGCCCTCCCACACACCGCCAGGGGTGTGCCGTGCTCAGCCCTCCCACACACCGCCAGGGGTGTGCCGTGCTCAGCCCTCCCCACACCGCCAGGGGTGTGCCGTGCTCAGCCCTCCCACACACCGCCAGGGGTGTGCCGTGCTCATGGCCCCCACACCGCCAGGGGTGTGCCGTGCTCAGCCCTCCCACACACCGCCAGGGGTGTGCCGTGCTCAGCCCCCCACACACCGCCAGGGGTGTGCCGTGCTCAGCCCACCCACACACCGCCAGGGGTGTGCCGTGCTCAGCCCTCCCACACACCGCCAGGGGTGTGCCGTGCTCAGCCCTCCCACACACCGCCAGGGGTGTGCCGTGCTCAGCCCTCCCACACACCGCCAGGGGTGTGCCGTGCTCAGCCCTCCCACACACCGCCAGGGGTGTGCCGTGCTCAGCCCTCCCACACACCCACGGGGTGTGCCGTGCTCAGCCCTCCCACACACCGCCAGGGGTGTGCCGTGCTCAGCCCTCCCACACACCGCCAGGGTGTGCCGTGCTCAGCCCTCCCACACACCGCCAGGGGTGTGCCGTGCTCAGCCCTCCCACACACCGCCAGGGGTGTGCCGTGCTCAGCCCTCCCACACACCGCCAGGGTGTGCCGTGCTCAGCCCTCCCACACACCGCCGGGTAGCCTCACACCGCCAGGGGTGTGCCGTGCTCAGCCCTCCCCACACCGCGGGGTGTGCCGCCACACCGCCAGGGGTGTGCCGTGCTCAGCCCTCCACACACCGCCAGGGGTGTGCCGTGCTCAGCCCTCCCACACACCGCCAGGGGTGTGCCGTGCTCAGCCCTCCCACACACCGCCAGGGGTGTGCCGTGCTCAGCCCTCCCACACACCGCCAGGGGTGTGCCGTGCTCAGCCCTCCCACACACCGCCAGGGGTGTGCCGTGCTCAGCCCTCCCACACACCGCCAGGGGTGTGCCGTGCTCAGCCCTCCCACACACCGCCAGGGGTGTGCCGTGCTCAGCCCTCCCACACACCGCCAGGGGTGTGCCGTGCTCAGCCCTCCCACACACCGCCAGGGATGTGCCGTGCTCAGCCCTCCCACACACCGCCAGGGGTGTGCCGTGCTCAGCCCTCCCACACACCGCCAGTGGTATACCGTACCCAGCCTTCCCCCACCGCCAGGGGCTGCATATTATATGCCCATCGTCCACCAAGTATTTGCTTTAGCCGGTGCACGGGTCGATAGCCGCAAAGAGCACTAATTACTTTGCGGCACGAGTCGCCAGGCGCGCCATTATTAAATCCGCTATTGATCGCGCGACGACTCTTTACAACGGGGGTGCCCAGTCGATGGACAAGTCACAATAATCAATGTATATATTTGCATTCGATAGTACCATCGTTGCCGCCTGATCCGCTGATTTAGGCTGGCAGTAAATTCCCGCTCGCCGGAGCTTTTATTGAATATGAAAATCCCCGTTCGTAAATCGCCCGTTGATAAAGGTAGCGCTGGCAGGGCGGCCGCTACAGGCGACGTCGAGGCGCCATCGCAAGGTGAGAACGCACCAACATATCGTCATCGTCACTGAGGCAGCGGGTGGGCTGAGCTGGCATCCAGGCTCAGGGTCATCCAGAAAGAGGTCTTGTCTATGCGCTGAGAGGCAGTAGAGTCGAGCCCACGTCAACGTCGATCCCACACAAAGCATGATAATGATGATATCAATCCATATGCTCTCTCAGGCTAATCAGGGCGCCCAATGCCAACCGCCGTTCGGTATTTTCATCACCGGTAGATCCAATACTGCACCTGAGGCCAATTCGAAACTCACTCGGCATGCCTAAGCACATAGGCTACATGACGTGGCCTTCGGCACGATGTTTACCACGCCAGAGTATTCCTAACTGTGCTGTTGGTCCAGGCGACAAACTCTGTTTTCGTTTGCTGTGGCCGTTTCTGGAAGGTGCAGCGAGAGCACAACTTTACTTTATATTTCCTGGTGACGAAGAGCCGTGCTGGGATCCAACTACCACTGAGTCGGACTGGTGGGGAACACTGTCCCGGGACCCCACTCACCTCCGTGACGGTCCAGCTCTGTGACCTAGGACAGGGGCGACTGTTCCGGGACCCCGTTCGCCTCTGGTGGTTCAGCACCGTGACCTGAGGGGGGGGCGGCGGCTGTCCCCAGTGGTCTGGGACGGAGGTGGTTGTCCAGTGACCCCGCTCACCTCCGTGATGACCCCACCCCATGACCTGGGAGGGGGTGTGGGGGGACAGCCGCTGTCCAGTGACCTCACTCACCTGTGCCGAGGGGCTGGCGGCGTCGGCATGGGGCCGCTCATCGGTGGTGGCTGGTTCAGACTTCATCGCCTGCGACGCCTCGGTCAGGATGTGTGCGATTCTCTCGTCGGCGGCTGTCTCATCCGAGCGGCCCGACATCGCCGACCGGCTTTCCTTGGCTGCGGGCGGGTCAGTCGGGTTAGTCTGGTGAGGGGCACGATATGACTGACGCCAGATACCAGCCCACACACCGCCCACATGGACGCTAGCCGATACACATTTCAAAAGAGTTTAGGCTTGATGAGTATACTGTTTCAATTCCAAAATGAGCTATATCGCCTTGCCGTATCAGCATCACAAAATATTCATAATCCTGACGGGCACGACTCATATTTTATTGATGGCACCCAGAGAAAGATGGCGGTTGGTGGAGCGCCGGATGATCGGGCTACTGATACCATGCAGGGGAGATCACTAGCCGATCCAGGCGGACGGGGCAATACGACCATGCCGACGAAGTTAAAAGGGGACCAAACAGCTATTTGCCCCTCCATTTGGGGCCGCTGGAATCGATATATGGCTTGACGGAATTGCTTTCTACCTATGCGACAGTGGAACACCTAGCACTCCCTCTTCGCTGAACAACTCTTAGTTCCAAAACACGACAGGCAGAATATGACAGCTTGTCGCAGATCACCAAAAACTGACCGACTTTCTGCCCCCCCCCCCCTCCAACTTTGGAGGTCGGCCGGATCGATCAGTGTCGGCGATGCCCGTCTGTGTGGTGACAGGGGGGACTGGTGAGCTTGCTCCAGTGTCGTCCGGCCTATGGGCTCCACAGCTGGCTCTGGTGACTGGCCGGCCTATGGGCTCCACAGCTGGCTCTGGTGGCCGGCCGGCCTATGGGCTCCTCAGCTGGCTCTGGTGACTGGCCGGCCTATGGGCTCCACAGCTGGCTCTGGTGGCCGGCCGGCCTATGGGCTCCACAGCTGGCTCTGGTGGCCGGCCGGCCTATGGGCTCCACAGCTGGCTCTGGTGGCCGGCCGGCCTATGGGCTCCACAGCTGGCTCTGGTGGCCAGTGGTTTGGCCGGCCTATGGGCTCCACAGCTGGCTCTGGTGGCCGGCCGGCCTATGGGCTCCACAGCTGGCTCTGGTGGCCGGCCGGCCTATGGGCTCCACAGCTGGCTCTGGTGGCCGGCCGGCCTAATGGCTCCACAGCTGGCTCTGGTGGCCGGCCGGCCTATGGGCTCCACAGCTGGCTCTGGTGGCCGGCCGGCCTATGGGCTCCACAGCTGGCTCTGGTGGCCGGCCGGCCTATGGGCTCCTCAGCTGGCTCTGGTGGCCGGCCGGCCTATGGGCTCCACAGCTGGCTCTGGTGGCCGGCCGGCCTATGGGCTCCACAGCTGGCTCTGGTGGCCGGCCGGCCTATGGGCTCCACAGCTGGCTCTGGTGGCCGGCCGGCCTATGGGCTCCTCAGCTGGCTCTGGTGGCCGGCCGGCCTATGGGCTCCACAGCTGGCTCTGGTGGCCGGCCGGCCTATGGGCTCCACAGCTGGCTCTGGTGGCCGGCCGGCCTATGGGCTCCACAGCTGGCTCTGGTGGCCGGCCGGCCTATGGGCTCCACAGCTGGCTCTGGTGGCCGGCCGGCCTAATGGCTCCACAGGCCCGCTAGCGATTCGATCGGCAGCACGTCACTCAATCGACCACCAATACATTCGGCCGCTGGCGTCTGACAACATCATCGACACTAGGGAATGCGGCGCGCCGTGTTGTGGGCACGCCAGGCCGAACACGGCCGGACTTACCGGACAGCAACCCGATTGGACGGCCGCCCGCCACCGGCCGGCCACAAAGCAAAGGCGAAGGAGAATCGGACGGCGTTTATCGGGACTGGCCTCGTGGCTTCAAATCAGTGTCGAACAGGTGCACCGCGCGGCCAGAGCCAACCAGTAAGCCGGACCACATGGGCCCGATCACGGCATGAATTGACCCGGTGACGAACTAAGTTGATCCAGAGACGGCGCGAGTTGGTCCAGCGACAGCGCGAGTTAGTCTGACGACGGCCCAAGTTGGTCCGGTGACGGCCCAAGTTGGTCCGGCGACGGCCCAAGTTGGTCCGGCGACGGCCCAAGTTGGTCCGGCGACGGCCCAAGTTGGTCCGGTGACGGCCCAAGTTGGTCCGGCGACGGCCCAAGTTGGTCCGGCGACGGCCCAAGTTGGTCCGGTGACACCCCAAGGCTTTCGTGGCCACGCGGCTGCCGTCAACCGACCCCAACTCTTCACTATTGATTCGCCACCGTTAATAGCGCTTATTTGCATTATAAATAATCACATCAGGCCAGTCCACTTCTTCAAATGAGAGGGGCGGCCGCGTGCGAGAGGGGACAACGCTCCCCAGCCGAGGGGAGATCGATCCCACGGGCGAGAGCCGCCAGATCTACCTGATCCCCGCGGGCCGTGGTGACGTCACTGCCGCCGAGGAGCGGTGGTGACGTCACCGGGCGCGCGAGTCGGACGGCTTCCGATCAGATAGTGGCAGGGGCGCGGCTGGCCGGCTAACTGGTCGCCGTTGAGTCGTGACGACGTTCGGCGTCGGGTAGCGACGCGACGGGGCGTCGCCGTCACGTGGCTGTGCGCTACCGACGATGGTCGGCACCTCGGCCGACGAGGGGCGGGTCGGCCGCCCGGCACACAGCATCAGCTAATCTGGACATCGCACGCCGACGCCTAGTTAACAGGCCGGCCACACATCCCCGGCCGTAATTCAGCTATGGAAACGGCCGCCCAGTCGCCACGGCTGGCTACCCCTGGGGGTCAGTCGGGGTGGGGTCACTGTGGTCAGGCAACAGCGCTGACTCGGTCAGGCGATAGGTGTGTGGTAGGCCCACGGGACGTATGCTTGGATCAGCGACAAAAATAACTAGTGCACGCCGCCATACGCACCATTGTCGTGTTAACACACCAATCGAGAAGGCGTGGCAGACTGGTGAAGAGGACGTAGCACACGTATCCGGCAGCCGCCGTCCGCCACGTGCTCACATTCACAAGCCAATACACGGCTCGGCAGGTACAGGCGTGCGCGACAGATATGGACGGACAAAGCGGCCGTTTTTGGCCGGAGCCGCCACAAGGCGCCGGCTGTTCTCGGAGGCGTGTAGCAGCGGCCACGATAAGCCGGCCACAGCGCTGCCTTTTGCCGGCGCCGCTGTCACCGCTGGCCGGCTCTGCCGCAGCTGTTTGTCGCGCTATCAATAATCGATCTTTGTACAGCGCCGGCCGTCCCGGCGCTGGTCTTCACACGGACCGTCGACGTGCGCTGGACATCCATGGCACCGTGCGAAACGTGACGCTCCACGTGGCCGAGCCACCGAGCCCAGCTGTCGCCGCAGAACAGCCGCCGACCACCAACGGCGAGTGAGCACGCCGCTATGCCGCGTCCACTGACCGGACGGATTATATAGCCATCAGTCGGCGGCGGCGGCGGCGGCGGCGGCGGCGGCGGCGGCGGCGGCGGCGGCGGCGGCGGCGGCGGCGGCCTGGTGCTGTACTCATCTTGGACGCCGGCAGCCGGCAAGCTGAGCGGCGCCGCGTGACTCAACGTGGCTTAGTGAGTCGCGTCGCAGCCCGATCCGGCCGACATCGCCGTGTTGGCCGTGTCGGGCGTGTTGGAGTCGGCGCCGCACCTCCACGTGACGGCCGTTCTCACGGCTGTGCTGTCGTGGGCGTGCCACGCCGAGATGCAGCGGCAGGTCGTCTGGGCCACTATCCGCCGCAACACCAGCGCCATCAGCTGCGGGATAACAGCTGCCGGAAGTGCTCTACGCCAAGACATGGCGCCTGGTCGTGATGTAGCGAGTGATACGCGGTCATCACCACTCGCGCAATCGCCACACATCGGATACAAATCCGGCACAGAACAAGACACAACCGGCGTACCGATCCCATCTGCTGGTCACACGCTCGGCGCCAGTATCGGCACTGCGGAGGTTCGGCGCCGGGTCACACCAATCACACACGTGACGCGTGACGACGGCACCATCGCGGCGGACGTAGCCGCGCGCGCCGAGAAGCCGAGAGCTGGCTGCGGCTGGCCGCCTCCGCCGCCGTTCATAAACAGAGCGTGGCTGGTTTTTGCCGGCCAACACCTGTCGGCGGCGAGCGACGGCTCGCGGCTATCACGCGGCTATCGCGGCTTTTTGCGGCCGTGTGTGGTTTATTGGCCGGTGGCCGGCCGGGCAGTCGGTGGACAGACGATGCCGGTGGCAGCTAACTCACGGCGACACGCCGCCGCTGCCGCCACCGCCGGCAAGCCCCGCTAATCACCGCCGCGCGCCGCATATCCAGCCGCCAGCGGACGCAAGCACCGGTACAAGCCCACCGAAGCCGGACGGACGCGAATCAGACGGCCGATGGTGGCTCAGATCACGTAGAGCACACACGAGCCCGAATCAACACAAGGTGAAGTGCAAGGCTTGGCTGTTCGAGCGTGATAAACAAGCATTCACAACACGCAGACATGGAATCCAGATTGTCCGAGTGGAAAAACCAAATCCCGTCGGAGAAATGCCAACGTGAGAGATATGCGGGAGCTAACGAGCCATGGTTGAGACGTAAAGCATTGCATTGACGCCAGGAAACATTGGTTTATTAAATGATTATTGAGAACCACAGTTGCATTGATAGTGGATGAATGTACAGCAGGCAAGGAGACAGCCAATGACAGTGAGGTAGCGGTGGTTTTGGGCGTTAGGGTGCGCCATCTACTTGTGTCACAATAACAGTGAGGTAGCGGTGGTTTTGGGCGTTAGGGCGCGCCGACTACTTGTGTCACAACAACAGTGAGGTAGCGGTGGTTTTGGGCGTTAGGGAGCGCCGACTACTTGCGTCACAATAACAGTGAGGTAGCGGTGGTTTTGGGCGTAAGGGCGCGCCGACTACTTGTGTCACAATAACAGTGAGGTAGCGGTAGTTTTGGGCGTTAGGGCGCGCCGACTACTTGCGTCACAATAACAGTGAGGTAGCGGTGGTTTTGGGCGTCAGGCCGCGCCGACTACTTGTGTCACAACAGTGAGGTAGCGGTGGTTTTGGGCGTTAGGGCGCGCCGACTACTTGTGTCACAATAACAGTGAGGTAGCGGTGGTTTTGGGCGTTAGGGCGCGCCGACTACTTGTGTCACAATAACAGTGAGGTAGCGGTGGTTTTGGACGTTAGGGTGCGCCGACTACTTGCGTCACAATAACAGTGAGGTAGCGGTGGTTTTGGGCGTTAGGGCGCGCCGACCACCTTGCCACAAGTATAGTGTGGCACTCATTTACAGAGCAGAGTAACAGTTGGATGGGTGCATTGACCGTATATTTAGCGCTGAAACACCGAAACCAATTAGGTGAATTTCGGCATTTAAGCCAAGTCCGTGGTGGTGAATCGTCGGTGACGTCACCGCGTAGCCCTGGTATGCCCCGTACTTCACTTCTGAATTGTAAAACGGACCTTTTCAAGTTTCGTGAAAGGAAATGACGTAAACTTATTTGCGCCTCAAACGAAGATTAGCCAGTGGGTTCGTTGACGTAAGAGGTCTGCTTGGCTATCGGATCTGCTTTGCATCATTCAACCATGTGTCACCATGAAGCAAAATTTGACGTAAAGTGCTTATGTATATGCGTGCTTGCATGCAAATGCATAGGTGCATGCATGTGTCTGTATGTGTGCAGGGATGGGCTGGTGGCTGGGATTCAATGCGGATTAATAGGAAATAAAATCGAACTACCTGAACCCATGCCCCACTCCCCATTTCAAATTTTGCCCACTAAACGCAGCGTAAATATAGTAAATGGGAGTAAATACGGCGCATTGCCACAGCAGGCTACAGCTGGATTACTCAGCGTCCGTCTCCACGGGGTCCCACTAATAGTCGTTGACACGCTCCACACACGCCACTACCTCAGATTCCGTCAGCCAGCGCAGGGCGCTATGCCGAGTGCGTCGCCGAGGCCAAGACGGCGTCAACCGCGCCGGTATTGTCACCTGCTGTGCGCCACTGTCACCACGTCACCGACACAGGCACCGCCGGCTATCATTGTCGGCTGCCCGTCTGCAGCCGCCGCCGACGCTATCCATCCAAACCCACCTCTCGAAAACGACCGGCAACTGCACAAATATTATCGGAGAAAATAGTCCGGAGTCGGGCCGTTGTCGCCCTCGACGACGGCGCGGCGACACACCGTCGGCGCCGACGGACGGGCGCAGCGGCGCGGCGCGACGGCGAGAAATGAGCGCGCCGCGGCCCACAATGGCCGGCCGGCGGCACGTGCCAGGGCGACGACCATTATAATTGCGGCGTGCGCGATGCGGCTGCGGCGTCCGTGACAGATGTCGCGGCCGGCGGCGGCTATCAATGACTGGTGTGGGCAGCGCGCGGCCGCACCTTCCGCCACGGCGCGATAATCTGGCGTCGGCTCTGTGCCAAGGAAAACGGCTCACAGTCGGCCGGCCAAACGGGCGACATTGTTCACGGCCGGCCAGAACCGGCAAGTACGGCCAGTACCGACACTACTGGCCAGTACCGGACACTACCGGCCAGTACCGGACACTACCGGCCAGTACGGACACTATCGGCCAGTACGGACAGTACCGACACTACCGGCCAGTACCGGACACTACCGGCCAGTACCGGACACTACCTGCCAGTACCGGACACTACCGGCCAGTACCGGACACTACCGGACAGTACCGGACACTACCGGCCAGTACCGACACTATCGGCCAGTACGGACACTACCAGCCAGTACGGACACTACCGGCCAGTACCGGACACTACCGGCCAGTACGGACACTATCGGCCAGTACGGACAGCACGACCAGTACCGGCCAGTACGGACAGTACCAGCCAGTACGGACAGCACGACCAGTACCGGCCAGTACGGACAGCACGACCAGTATCGGACAGTACGGACAGCACGGTCAGTACGGTCAGTACGGCCAGTACCGGACAGTACGGCCAGTACCGGACAGTACGGTCAGTACCGGACAGTACCCGACAGTACGGCCAGTACCGGACAGTACGGTCAGTACCGGACAGTAGGGTCAGTACCGGACAGTACGGTCAGTACCGGACAGTACGGCCAGTACCGAACAGTGCGGCCAGTACAGGACAGTACGGTCAGTACCGGACAGTACGGTCAGTATCGGACAGTACGGTCAGTACCGGATAGTACGGTCAGTACCGGACAGCACGGTCAGTACCGGACAGTACCGGACAGTACGGTCAGTACCGGACAGTACGGTCAGTACCGGATAGTACGGTCAGCACCGGACAGTACGGTCAGTACCGGACAGTACGGTCAGTACAGGACAGTACGGTCAGTACCGAACAGTACGGCCAGTACCGAACAGTACGGCCAGTACAGGACAGTACGGTCAGTACCGGACAGTACGGTCAGTACCAGACAGTACGATCAGTACCGGACAGTACGGTCAGTACCGGACAGTACGGTCAGTACCGGACAGTACGGTCAGTACCGGACAGTACGGTCAGTACCGGATAGTACGGTCAGTACCGGACAGTATCGGACAGTACGGTCAGTATCGGACAGTACGGTCAGTACCGGACAGTACGGTCAGTACGGTCAGTACCGGACAGTACGGTCAGTACCGGACAGTACGGTCAGTACCGGATAGTACGGTCAGCGAGTGCAGCGTGGGGAGACACGTTCGCTCGGCCATCACACTCGGTGTCCATGCCAGCGGATCGAAAGCGGACACCGACCAGTCGATCGGTCAGAGGAGCGACACCAGGCCTTCGACCAATCACCATCACCATCGGCCGATGGCGTCGCCCTTGGCCGCTTCTATCGCCCATTGCCGATGCCGCCATCGCCCGCCACCCAGGCCCAGAACGGCACGACCATAAAACTCGACCACGGCTCGATTGTACCGATACGATCGTGCCGGGCCGCTGCCATGTTTTAATATCATATCGCAGAAAAGATCTCTCGCTATTTTATGAAAGACGTATCTCCCAATGAATTCTGTATGCTAATTTATTGCCCAGTACAACGGCTTCCGCCCGCCCGGCCGTCGCATCTATGCGCGGCGCGCCTGCCGGCAGCCGATTTATTAATTCGCGTCGAAGGCGCAGCGCCGCGCCGATTACGCCGCAACTCATTGTGCGCGCCGGGCGCACGTGCCGCTTTGTTTTCCGTCCCTCGGCAGTCGGCTAAAATCGCGATCGATATGCAATCAATCGAAATTCAGCGCCGCGGTGACGTGCTGTGGGCCAACTACCAGCCGCCACGCCAGGTTTGACGGCCCACCCGACGTGACGTGATCAATACCCCACGTGACATCATCCAACGGCATGGTGCTATGCAAGGATTTAGGCCGAGCGCAACCGGACAAGCAATTGCATTGTCAGGCTTAAATGGCGTATGCATGTAAGAAATGTACTGGCATGCGCAAAATATCTTTGTAGGTGCCATGTCTTACATTTGTAATAACTTGTTAGCTAAATTATGAGGATACCAGCGTTGAAGGTTCGGGGACAGGCCATGGCGGTGACTAATCACAATGTAATCATGTTTCCAGTAAGCCTCCGTCTGAAACAGTTCTGTTAAACTTTTGTTTCCCAGCACTGCCATCGATTAACTACACCGGGAACATGTTTCACATCCCTAAGCCACACAGGCCAGAGTAGTTATCCATCCGGCTTCAGCGAGCAGGTCGGTGTCCAAGTCAGTCTGCAGGTGCTGTGCCCAGCGACAGGTTCTGTGCCCGGGTGTATCAAATCCGATGCCAGCAGTGGCGGTAGGCTCAGTGGTAGGATCAGTCACCAACTGATCCCGTGCTCGGCTTAGCGTCCGGACCGTGTCCGGCCTCCAACCAGATTGCGTTCAGTTTTGGGTCAGTATCGTGTCCAGTCTCGTGTCCGAATTGTGTCCAGTTTTGTGTCCGGATCACGATCAGTCTTGAGTTCAGTCTCGTGTCCGGATCGAGTCCAGTCTCATGTCCGGATCATGTTCAGTTTGGTGTCCAGTCTCGTGTCCGGATCATGTTCATTCTCGTGCCCGGATCGTGTCCAGTCTCGTGTCCGGATCGTGTCCAGTCTCGTGTCCGGATCGAGTCCAGTCTCCTGTCCGGATCATGTTCAGTTTGGTGTCCAGCCTCGCGTCCGGATCACGTCCAGTCCCGTGTCCGGATAGCATCCGGATCGTGTCCAGTCTCGTGTTAGGATCGTGTCCAGCCTCGTGTCCTGATCGTGTCCAGTCTC